>JXTC01000022.1:1196751-1217878 GCA_002914845.1 Trema orientale
ATTTGGTTCTTTTTCAGTTTGACAGTTACTTTAAATGTTTTAACATTTGATTTGGTGTCAATTTGAATGTATTAAATTGGATCATCGGTAAAAGGGATGCTTTTTAGACGTTTTGCATAATTGAGGGGATATATTTTGTTTGGGCACGTCCCTCTACTCTTCCTACACCTAAATTGGGATCTATGAAACTTAAAATTGAATTACTGCTTATTAACCTTTGATTATTATAAAATAGCATTTAAATTTAATAGTATTCCTTTTCCCACCTACAAGTTTCCCCCACTTTTTTTTTTCGCCTCTCTGCTGCTTTGTTCACCGTCGACCTGCATTTGCTTGGCTGACTAAAACTGTAAATGGGATTGTTTTTGTATTCAATTCATTTTCTCTATATATATATATATTTTTTTCTCACCCAAAGCATTTCTTTCAATAACTCTCTGCACTCCTGATTTTCTTTATCCCCTTGACTTGTTCGGGTGTGAAATTGTAAAGTAATAAAATTATACAAGTCTAAATTCAATGCACATTCTGTGTCATCTCGGTTAAAGCAATTGAAGAAAGAGTTATAACCTTGTCACTTTAGCAACAATGGCCAGTGCAAATACTAGGTGTTTAGTGGGTGTGTACTAAGGAACTGTTTTCTGAAAAACAGACTTGTGTAATTTCATACAAGAATATTTTTATAATAGGAGATTTAATTAATGAGAGGGGGTGTGGAGAGAAAACTAGTGTGTTGAAATAGACCTACCCATTTTATTTTTCTCATATCACAAAATTAAATGTGGTATTTTATTAAATCTCGAGGGAGAACTATGGTATTCCCCCAGTAACGAAAAATAAATTTAGATGTGCTATCCAAAAGGCAACTAATAAGTTATAATTTTTTTCTCTTCAACTAAGAAAAAAATATGGGAACGTTTTTTTGCTGCTTCAACACCATTCTTTTGTTTAGTTTAGTGGTAGCTGTCATGGTCTGGTCCCAAATAAAAAGAAATAGTTAATAAAATATTGAAGAGTTAATTGAACTTCGCTTAATTTAGCATTTAATGTGAAGTCCACACAACCTTTTTTGTTAGATTATATTTAATTAAGTGGATTTGGAAACTCATATTTTCCTGAAGATCGAAACTTCATATTCCTTTCGTTTTTTTTTTTTTTTTTGTCTACTTTAATGATGCTATCTTTGTTGCATATCAGCTGTGTACTGTTACTATCTGCGAGAAGCTTAAGAATCCACTGGTTTTTCATGCATGAATCTTATGCTATATGCTATACAGGTTGCCTAATGCCGAAACAGATACAAATCCCATCGACCGAACTGTGGCTCATTTGCTCTTCCATAGACCTTTGGAGTTCTCGGGAAAACAACCCGAGACATCTGAATCAGCTCTTTCAGCCAAGCTGCCATTTGAACGTAGAGCACCAACTGTCGTGAACTTGCCCGAGACTTTGGGAAGGAACAGTCGCTGTTTTGGTCACCAAGAATCTGAAGTTGGTTTTGTCTCGGTTGACCCTGACCAACTCAAAGACACTACTCACATGGACACAACAGAAAACGTTTTAGACAATGGACTTGCAGATGTTGGAACCATTCCGGCCACTGAATCCTCTCACTGAACATAAACGTCTCCAGAGTCTGTAAGGGTAATTCCTTCCTTTTATCTCTTCCATGTATATTTTTATTATTAAATTTGCTTCATTTGTATGGATGTACGGATTTTCTGGTTATGTGGAGTCTTGTTTTATTGTCAGCCAACTGATGGATCTTTCCTCGTGTGCGGTACACACAGCTAGTTGATCGACATTAACACAGTGGATCCTTTTAAACTAAATCTGCGTATCTATTAATGTTGAAGAAAGAAAACAAAATTCATCAGTATGGCTGTCTTGTCTTTTTGTCCTGAGATTGACTGGTCTGTATCCTTGGCATACATCGGACGCTAAGTATTTTGTGATTTTGTTTTCTTGTGTGTGACGCATCAAGCGATGAAGCTGCATACTAAACCATAAACTATGATAGCAGATGGGAATCTTATGTTAACAGTTTTTTTCTTTTTTCTCTCTTTTTTTTTTTTAATTTAATTAGATCATTGTAGTGCTTCGTTTGGAAATTGCATTTACGTTCTCATATTAAGATTGGTAAGACTCTCAGGTCTCAAGTTCAATAGTAATTATGGCTTTAAAAAGAAAATCATTTTTTGCACCGCATGCTAGTGAATTATTGTTGATATCTTTGTGAACTATGCAAGTGAGTACCTATTCGAACTTTTTTTTTTCGTTAAATTAACTTCTTTTTCTTTATTGGTTAATTTCTTTTCTTCTCTTACTTGCAGATATACTTATTTTATTTTTTATTTTTGTTATTTTTTTTACCCAAAATTGTAACCATTAAATTAAGGTACCTAGTAAGAAAATCATGCTTTTGCACCTAGCAAGAATATCAGTGTTCCTCTGTTTTATCCCTTCTCTCTTTTTTTTTTTTTGGGTGGGTGGGGACCTAAGGCTAAGATTAGTATTAGTATTTTTAATTCCATACAGTATCGGTCCTGCCAAAAAAAGGAGAAATGGAAATCCGAAAAAAAAATTAACAAAAGCCGTTTCGTCAATTTATTACTGAAACTTAAATTTGGTTTTGCAAGGAGATATCATTTCACTATAGAAATTGTTATGTGATTTTTTACCACAACAAATAGTTGACCTGTCTAATCCCAAAAAAGGCAACTAATTAATTAAATAGAAGATAATTACTCATTATTGTGTAGTCACCCAATTTCAGTATTATATTATATTTTATTATATAGTTTCCTATTCACAAAATTGGGAAATCCGAAGCAACCCTCACCTATATAAAGGGGGTTCAGTCTCATAATTTAGACATACAATAACTGACAGTCATCTCTGATAATTACTTCATTATACACTTTCTTTGTAATTCTCTCTCTAATTTTCTCTTTGCTCTCACCTTGAAGCTTAGAGAAACTCTTGTAATTCTCCAGAAAATAGTGAAGAACAGTGGACGTAAGCTCATCTTTTTTGGGGCTGAACTACTATAAAATTCTTGTCTCCTTATTTGCTTTGCTTTATCAATCTTTTTCACACACAAGCCACATCTCGCAATTTCCTATATTCATTGTTGACAAAACCTCTGTCAACAATTAGTGCTAGAAGGGGGCTATTGCAACAAAAAGTTTGTCAATTTCGCTTCTTCAATAATGGCAAACACCAGGAATACCACAAAAAACGCTGGAGTCAGTCAAAGTTAACCTCAAAGTACTGCTGCTGCACAGGTCGATCCTGCTCAGGATCAACCTACCGTGACCGCACCAGGGAAAAACATTATTCAAAGACAAGATCGCATGGAGGATACACTGGCGAACCTTCAGCAAATCACCAATCAGATTAATAATTCTCTACGGCGACTTGCTAAAGGACAGATGGTGACTCCACCACAGTACGAATGTCCCATAGATTGTTCTGCTCGACGACCTGAGAGAGGAATTCAGATTCTAGAGACAAGAATTCGTGACCAGTACTGAACCCAGTAGGAGCATCATACAGATCGCACTTCTAAGGGGAAAGGCAAGGTCGCAGACTTGCCACAGGAATTTGGTACCGAGAGTTCGAGCACAGATTGTGATTGTGGACAATATTCTCAGAAAGCTACTTTCAATTGTGATCGTCTGAGTAACGAGCAAAATCGTCAGTCGAGGAGTGTCTTCGAAAGGATTAGCAGGGAGCCAAGGCAAAATCCTGCAGACCTAAGACAACATCTGGAACAGCAATACAGTCATGAGCGATCCATATCGCATCATAACGATCAAAGTCGATCTCGTCGCACTATTTTAGTGGAATCTTCACAAAGGTCACAGCAGACCATGCCTGATCAACCCGCCTTATGTCGTGATAATAACGACCAAAGGCCACCCTTGCCACCAGTAAGAGATGATGCTTTTCTTCCAAATACCGATGTTTATAATTTGAGGATCGCATTAGATGCACTTGCTGACTGGGACAATGAGCTCGCTGATGGATATCGTCAATCGCCATTCAACGAGGAAGTTTGAGCTGCCACTTTACCGACTGGATTCAAACTTCTCACCATAAATACTTTTAATGGGAAAACTGATCTACATGACCATATGGACCACTTGAGTGATCTGATAGAGCTTCATCGAGTCGATGACCTCGCACATTGCAGGTGCTTTGCTGTAATTCTCACAAGTGCAGCGAAGAAGTAGTTCCCAAGACTTCAACCTAGTTTGATCTCGTCCTGGCAACAACTTCAGACTGCATACTTGAGATAATTTCAGGCTGCAAAAAATTTTACTATTCCATTAATCAGTCTGTCTGCTATTCGACAAGGTCCAGAGGAGACTCTGCGATCTTACCATAATCATTTTACTTCAGAGTTAGTAAAAGTCAATAACCCACCTAAAGAAGGAGTCCTGACTTTGATGATGGTCGGAGTGTGACCAGAGACTAAACTGTGGGAGGAGTTATTAGAACGAGAATGCAGGAGTCTTGTAGACTTCTATCGAAGAGTTAGTCGACATCTCAGGGTGGAATCTTCACACGAAAATCTTCATAAGATGAAGAAGGAAGGATAGAAAAATATAACCAAAGATGCAACCACAACAACCAACAACAATAACAAAAAGTCGAAGAAGAGGAAGAGTGAGCAACTGACTGAAAAGCAGCCCGAACCGAATAGGCAGGAAATTCGAAAGGCTCCCCTACAATTCAACAACTATACCAAGCTGAGTGCACCCATAGATCATATTTATACGATCACAAATCAGCAGGAGCAATATCGTCAGCTGGGGCCGATGAAGCGTGATAGGGCAAAACGTGATCCCAATAAATTTTGCTGATATCATAACGACATTAGACACTACACCAAAAAATGTTATGCCCTAAAAGATGAGATCGAAAGGTTAATCAGAGAAGGGTGGCTGCAGCAGTATACCAAACAGGACAATGGAGGTTTACGTTGATGAAATATTAATGAAGCCGAAGAAAGCTGAAGATCACGTCAAGCATCTTGACGAGATATTCAAAATTCTTCGAAAGTATCAGATGAAACAGAATCCCTAGAATTGTTCATTTGGTATAGGATCTGGGAAGATTTTAGGATTCACGGTCAATTAGTGAGATATCGAAGCTAATCCTCAAATGATCCAAGCATTGATTGACATACAGTCACCTCATAAACTGAAAGATGTGTAGAACCTGGCGGGAAGAGTGGCTACATTGAGTCAATTTGTATCAAGATCAACTGAAAAATGCCAACCATTCTTCGAGGTGCTGAAGGGATAGAAGAAGTTTGAGTGGACCGAGAAGTGCGAGCAGGCATTCCAAGATTTGAAGAAATACTTGGGATCTCCTCCACTCTTGTCGAAGCCAAAGCTGGGAGAAAAGTTGTGCTTGTACCTCGCCGTTTCCAAGTATGCGATAAGCGCTGCATTAATTCAAGAAAAAGAAAATATACAGCGACCTGTATACTATGTAAGCAAAAGATTACTCGATGCCGAAACGAGATATCTGGAGATGGAGAAGTTGGTACTAGCACTTGTCATCGCATCTACGAAGCTTCGACCATATTTCTATGCACACTCTATTGAGGTTTTTACAAACTTTCTATCAAGATAGGTTTTGCAAAAACCTGAAGTATCAAGACAATTTCTCAAGTGGGCAGTTGAGCTGAGTCAATTCGACATCAATTTTTGACTTTGCACTGTGATCAAAAGTCAAGCTCTTACAGATTAAAGATTGAATAAATGCAACTATGCGACTTCGACGAGATCCTCTCAAGGTCTCCATTCGGTCATTGAGCTCTCTATTACACAAGCTCTCAATTATGTTCGAGCAACTTCATGTTCGAGCTCCTCATTATCTTCGACCTCGAAGAGATCTTCTCAAGATCTCTATTCAGTACTTGAGCTCTCCATATTCGAGCTCCCTATTATACTCGAGCTTATCATTATCTTCGACCCCAATGAGATCTTCACTCGGTTCTTTAACCTTCAAGATCTCCACTAGGTCATTGAGCTCTCGATTACACGAACTCTCCATGTTCGAGTTCCTTATTATTTTCAATCTCAACAAGATTGTCACTCGGTTCTCGACAAGATCTCTACTTGATCATTGAGCTCTCTATAATCGAGCTCCATTATATTCGAGCTCCATCATATTCGAGCTCCCTAAGTACGAGCTCTTTAGTAATTCTTCTCAAGTCTCTTTATCTCGTATCGACTATTATGCGACTACTAGCTCGTAAGTTTTATGACAGTCTTCGAACACCATAAAACTCGGGGGGTAGTGGGATCAGAATGTTATCTCCCACTCGCTTCCTAAGGGACTATGCAAACGTTCATTTAGAGGGGTTGAAATTTTGGATCGCCGAATTTCTAAAATTTCTTAAAATCTTAGGATTTTCTCCACGCTTCATACCATAGCAATTCGTATTACGCAATTTCCCTCCTCGAACAGCAAAGTAACTAAGCAAAATATTCATTTTTCGATGTGATATATTGCTATAAACACTATTTTGCCATGGAACTTTTAAAAAATAAATATTGAGTTTGCATCACTCACGCGCATTGTTTTTCATAAGTGACCTAACCCATCCTACTACTTAAATCTCGGTTTAAGTTATTGGATTCGAATCGCAATAGCGTACCGATCAGTCACTTAGTGATTGACTACTTGGTTAAATTATATATTTGTATTAATATACGAGGTGTTCTAATGATTCCTATTATTCAATTGAATAACGAGCTATGGATCTACCCTATGGAATAGCTTGATTCTTATTTTATAGAGCAAAGTATCTAAAAGAAAGTACAACCTTAGCTAAAAAGCATGCGATCTAAGAGTCAGGTATTGTTTACATCTTTATTTACTTTCAATATTTTTTGGATTTTCTAACCTTTTACACGAAAATTCGAAATATGATATCCTTTTAAACTACTAAGAAGCATAAAAAGAGTTCATGTCATTCAACTACTACGAGTTTCTCTTCAACGACGTAGGTGTCATCAACTATGTCTTCAGGGTAGCACACCTTGTTTTGTTTCTTAGCGACTTTATTAACCGTCTTCAGAATTTCAACATAAAAGCATCATGTCTAGATCGAGACTTTCAGAATAAAAAGCATACTTCTTCAATGCGAGCATTATCTCAAATTTATGGTTAAGAAAAGATCTTCTTTAAAAGACTTCGCAGCCTCTTCAGTGCTCTACTAGTAAACAATTATATCGACAACGACATGGTTCTTAAGTGTTTCCTACTTCTCCATAAGTTTCTATAGAAGATCAATAAGATCACTTTTCAGTCGCATACTTCACTTTTGCTCTTACTATTAGAGAAGCGATGTTTTTCGACTTACTAAGAGTTTGATCCTTGTTAAACTCATAAAAGGTTAATCCATCTGTATATAAGAGAGAGATTCAACAAAGGGATGGTCACACTATTTGATCGCTGCTTTACACCAACCAAGTCAATCATCGACATCAACAAAGAAGAACTGAGAGAACTTGCAACAAGTTCAGTTGAAGACTTGAGTGAGGACTATTGATCATAATGGCATGCGGTCAACTATTTTATCGAAGAAAGCTTTCAACACGTCATGGACGCATTAAAAGCTGGGGGACTATTGTTGTGTGGTTTTTTACCACCACAAATAGTTGACCTGCCTAATCCCAAAAAAGGCAACTAACTAATTGAAGAGAAGATAATTACCCATTATTGTGTAGTCACCTAATCTCAATATTATATTGTATTTTATTATGTAGTTTCTTATTCACAAAATTAGGAAACCTGAAGCCACCCTCACCTATATAAGGGAGCTTAGTCTCATAATTTAGACACACAATAACTGACAGTCATCTCTGATAATTACTTCACTGTACACTTTCTCTGTAATTCTCTCTCTCTAATTCTCTCTTTGCTCTCACCTTGAGGCTTAGAGAAACTCTTGTAATTCTCCAGAAAATAGTAAAGAACAGTGGACGTAGGCTCATCTTTTTTGGAGCTGAACTACTATAAAATTCTTGTCTTTTTATTTACTTTGCTTTATCAATCCTTTTCACACACAAGCCACATCTCGCAATTTCTTATATTCATTATTGACAAAACCTCCGTCAACAGAAATAAAAGTTGAGTTAGTGAAATACTTACCTCCGAAGAATTCAATCGGTGCAGCTGAGCTTTTGAAAACAGACTTAATGCTTTCTTGAATAACTAAGCAACAACAAATAGAACCAAAAAAATTGCACAGTAATAATGAAACTGTGAATCTCAAATTGGATTCATAGAGAACAAAATGTAACTTACAAAAATTAAAACAAAGAAATATAAGGAAGTTAGCATAATAACCACCAAATAAATATAATTTCCATAACTATTTGTCTGTCTTGCAATTCATTCAATTAATGATGAAGTAAGAATTCCTAACCTGTTAATTGGCTTAGTCAACTTCTCCCTGCACATGATGACTTGATCAATGGTTCACTTAGATGTAATGTGAGTTACAAAATCAGAATAATTTAATTTAACAGAGATGTTAGTATTGAATAATTTAATATAACGGAGATGTTAGTATTGCAAAACAGTACATTAACAATGCTAGAAAGACACGTTAACTTGCTTGTGTACACCTTTACAACTGAAAATATATTTATCATTGCTGCCTCCTTCGTGTTTTCATTTTTACATGAGAAACACTGATAGTGACTAAGTGAGAAGAAAAGATATTACAACGATACCTATTTTACATGCGGATAACTATATGGCTATACATTAGATGTACAAGCAAAAACTAGAGTAGTCTAGATAAAAGTTTCTTATATACTAAATACATTCATTAAAACTTGTAGAACTAGCGCAGATCCCCATTTATTACCATCGGATGTATCAACTAATTTCATGATGATGTACTTGTACTTTGTTTGCTGACTCCGTTCATATTTGTACATCTTTATTTAAGCAGTATATTCTCTGCAGCCATAAACGTCAGCAATACTTTCTAAGTTATGTATTCCATCCTAATAATCAAAGAGTAAGATCCGCATAAAACATTATCTAATAAGAACCAGTTATAACTTTGAATGTAACCTTTATGTAAAGATATTAGATACCTTAGTAGTATGCTTCATCTATTATTTTGCAATGGAGAAACGTTTCATTATTATTTCCAAATATTGTAGCTAGTAGTATTCCTGAAGCATCTTTGCATTGAACTTGAATAAGACACATGTAACATTGGTATAGAAACGAAAAACTGTTTTATCTCAAAATTCAGTAAGTTTAGTTTTTATATTATGATTATTATTATTATTCTAAAACAAATACTTATTGTTTGAATACCTTGGTATTGCCTTCACATTTTTTGTACTGCATCGATGTCATTTGAATGATTCATTGAAACCTGCTCTGGTGGTTTTATGGCACTTTTCACAAGCCTCATTATTTATTGAAATGCTTGCCTTTATCTAGAACCTTTCAGTTTGTAAGAAAATTATTAATTCTATGGAATATCTTTTAGAATTTTGGACACTTATACCTATTTTGCAAAAAATATTACCAAATTTATGACCTTTTAAGAATAATAAAATTTCGTACGACCTTTCATGGCATTTTTCTAAATACTTGGAGAGCTAGAAAACACAGTAGCATTTTAGTAAATAAGCCATTTTTTTCTTCTTTTTTTTTTTTAAACAAAAAACCACAAAGGGTTTTTACAAGAAACCAGTTTGGTTTTTTTTTTTAGCGGAATGTCATCACAAGAAACTACAAAGATTTCTTAGAAAACAGTTTATTTGGTTTCCTTTTAGTAGAATGCCATGTACGTTAGTAAATCACAGGAAACCAAAAAAGTTTTAAAAAAAAAGCCAATTTGGTTTATATGTAGTAGAATGTTATGTACGTAAGTAAATTACATAAAATCATAAAGATTTTCTAAAAACCAGTTTAGTTTCTTTTTAGTAGAATGCCATGTACGTTAGTAAATCACAGGAAACCCAAAAAGTTTCCAAGAAACCAATTTAGTTTATGTATAGTAGAACGTCTTACATGTAAGTAAATTATAAAAAACCACAAAGGTTTTCTTTTAGCAGGATATCATGTACGTAAATAATTAAATTATAAGAAATTACAAAGATTTCTTGTTTCTGTATAGTTTTTTTTAAACAAAATACCATGTACGTAAGTAAATCATAAAAAACCATACAAAGATTTCTGAGAAACTAATTTGATTTCCTTTTAGCGAAATACCCTATGTGTAAGTAAATCACATAGTGGTTTTCTGAAATATAGTTTGCTTTCCTTTTAGCAAAATACTTGTATGTAAGTAAATCACAAGAAATCGTAAAATTTACAAGTAACTAATTTGGTTTCTCGGTAACCAGATGAATAATTTTTCAAGTTGGTAACCACTTAAATTGCTAATTATTACGTAATAATAAAATCTAATTTAATTTTCTTATACACTCACCAATTTAACAAAATGAAAGAAGCACTCTAAAATGAGTGAGAAATGCCCACTTCATTCCCACAAGTGAAGCATATGGACTCTCTCCAAAACCTCATAAGAGTGTTTAACATTTTCTATCTTCACAGGTGATTACACATCTTCACACGTGATTATATTTTCCATCTTCAAAGCTTGTACAGATGATATCAATGGTTTCAAGGAGCATGGATTAATGGCCTGGTTCTTTCATTGTTATTATTATTATTTTAGTCTTTATGATGAGAGATTTCGTGCAGGCAAAAAAGATAAATCAAACCATACAGTAACGAGCTGTACTCCAAATAAAGGATAAAACATCAAACTCTGCAAAATAGAACTAGTCTTGACATACAAAAGAAGTTTCCAAAACGTTCTTGAGAAGAAAATAAAATCCTTTTTTGCAACGAAATGTCATCTTAGCTTAGATTAATAGAGCTGAAACTGATGATGTGCAGAAGCAAACTATAGCCTTGGTCTTCCAAGAACTTCACCTTCTTCTCCTGCCAAAAGGGTACAATACAAATAAATTATATTTGCCAAGAATATTTGGCAATGCATTTTCAACTAATTTTTTTATGTTTGCGTACATGTGTGTGCCCTACTAGTGTGTTTATACTACACAAAACAAGAATTAAAAGGTTCAAATGAACAAAAGAACTAAAAAATGGTCAATCTCAACAACGTGCTCAAGTATAGTAGTACAGCTATAGAACTCTAATCAATAATACCAACCTTGGGCGCTTAGGAGTACCACCATCCAGAATAAATTCAACCACCTCTTTCAAACTTGCTCTGGTGCCTGCTTTGAAATTCCATAGCTCTGGTACAACAGTACGACCACTGGGATTGTACTCATTCATCTCCATTAAGGCAGTTTTAACAGCCTCACAAACATTTTCGCCGAGTTCCTTCTTTAGTCCTTTTAACTTTTCATCATCATCATTAATGACTTCCTGAAGCAATAAGTAAAGATAAGCTAAAAAAGAGTTGCAAAAAAACAGACCAATTGACATAAATATCGATCAAAAATTAACAAACAAATAATGTATTGTTGTATACATATTAGATGAAAACAGTTAAGACCCAAAATCATGAACAATAAAAGTCAATACACAAAATCATCATACCATGGCTTTCCCTCTGAACTCTACAACTTTGAAGGGATGCCAGTGTGGATCCCTAATATATTTGCCCCATAATGAGCATTTCACCAACCCTTCATGTTTTACGTCCTTCACATGACAGTATCTTTCTACTGCTTCAATGAATGTTTTAGATTCTAGTTCTCCCATTCTCTTAACGCCAATTGGAGTAGGAGTTTCCAGATTTTTCAATTGCTATAAGCCAATTTTTTTATGAAAAAAAAAAAAGAAGAAAAAGTTTAGTAAACATCCGATATTCGAGATATGCTTCAAAAACTAATAGGCATGTTTATAAATTCATTATAAAACAATTGTAACGATAACAGATTAAGAAGGAATAAGAGAAAGCAACTATCTATCAGTAAAAAAAAGTGATGTTAGTATATGGACATTTTAGAAGTGATCAATATTGATTCCTTTTCCTAGAGCCATTTTTCCTTCTACTGGGATCAGTACTGTTGTATACGAAATTAAGTTGCGAAACTATTAGATCAGTGTCCATATAACATTGCTCCACATATTACATGAGTGAGAAAGGAAAACTAATTAAGTCATAACAGGCAAAGAATATACAAACAGACAAATTTGAAAGTTGAACACCATCATTTTCATAAACATATTGGAGCCGGCACTAACTGACTTCTTCAGTCCCTTGTTTAGATCAGGATTACTCATTTATTCTCAAACTAAATCTTAAGCGAGGGATAAACAAAGAATCAAATCGTACATTCTGTTTGTTGAGAATATGTAATATTTGTAAAATTTCCTTAGATATAATACCACTACTACTGAGTGTGGCAAAACATAAATCGGATGTAGTAGCCAACAAAACCACAAAGTTATCAACAGGAGCACTTACCTCAATCAAAAACTTACGAACTTCAATCAGCTCATCATTGCTCTCACGCTGCTTTGCAATAAGAGCTCCTATAAGTTCTTCGTTTGCTTCAGGCTCCCCTTCTTCTGTATCACTTGATACATCGATCACTGTCTTCATCATCTTTATTGATCAAAAACAGTATGTTTAAGAAAAAGAAATTCAAACTTAACTGTCAATCGTTAATCAAACAAAAAATGCTATATGCTTTTTTATCACAAAATTAAAACACTGTAGACCTTTTGTACCATGAAGCTACCTGAATCTTAAAAAGCAATTAGTAATTTAACAAGGGCTTCATGATCAACAAACTCCAATAACAGAAAGACAACCAAGAAAATATATGGTACTTTAGAATCATAAGAGTTTATTAATTAGTGTAAGCTAGCTCACCCTTTCCCTTTCGTTGGATGATATTCTATGTCCATTCTCCAATTCGTCAAGACGCTGCTTCAACTTCACATTTTCTTTTGCAGTCTCTTGAACCTTCTTTTTTTCTGATTATTAGCACATTATAAGTCGAGCACAATCTTAAACAATACTATGTATTTGAGGTGAAAAACATGGGAACATAGAAAGCACAATCTTAAAATGCCACTTCAAAACATGTAAGATTGTGCTTTAAGATTGTAGCTTGAGCCAAAGAGTAATACATTTGATATAACAAATTTAATCTTCGTGTATTCCATGAGACATGCATGCACATCAACAGTTATTCTTGAGGGTCCATTCATTTATTCAAAAGAGAAAACAAATTAAACTTAACATATAGCTAACCTTCATAATATGCTTCATAGAGCCGGGAGTTTTCCTTAGAAAGATTGCATGCTCTCTGTAATTCGTCGAGGTTTTCATTCTCCATCTTAAATAATATATGTGAGAAGCCAAAGAGCCTACCTAGCAGAATTGATGAGACAGCGACCACGGAATGTGAAGGAAATGACAATGAAAAAAAAACTTGTAAACGACACTACAATATAATATATACACCAACAAATCCAAAGGGCTATTAGATTTTCTACACCGGGAATACCAAGGGGTATATTATAATTAATGTTAACGATTCATATTCATCAAAGCCAAAGACTTAAAAATGGAATACGTGGAGCAGACTGCGCATGCGTAAATATCTTATAGTCTGGTGCTCTATTCTAGCCCTACATATTTATCATGGCAATATTAATATTTATGTTCACATTCGCCGCTTCAGTTCTGCATGTACGTAAAAAGTGTATATTAAACGTTTTTTTTTTTTTTTTTAAAAAAATGCAAGTGTAAATATATGTATTTGTTGCTACATGTACAGAGAAAATATATTTCTGAAACTAAATAAGTGGCAACAAAGATTCAGATTTTCGATAAATCTTTTCGGGAGGAAAAACGTCAACTATCAAGACGTAGGACTTTAAATCAAATTTGCGTTTTTTAATAGCTTTAATTAATTTGACTCTATCGATTATGTTGATTGTCTTTAGTCATGTTTAGGTAGTTTCTTACTATGTAATTAATGTTTTTTTTTCCTTAAAAATTCAAGTATGTTACGTATATGTACTTATAGATTAAAGATGAAAATTGTACCATTTAATAAACTCTAATGAAACAAAAGTGAGAGACAGACGTAAGATATTTTCTACTAAACCAATGAGAAATGACACCAATCGGTATTTTCGATTTGTTGTCAAGATCGAACCCAGGTCGATAACATATTAGGAATTTCAAAGATGAGAATTCCAGAAATTATTTTACAGAATTATTGGACAAAGTTTGGTTTCAAAAATCCTTATAATAATGAAAAAATGACATCTTTATAAAAAGTTCTTGAAACATATCCAAGCACAACCATCATCAAAAAGTTCTCATAAATCAATTTCTTTCAAAACATACATTTGGCCCAATTAACAATTTAGTTAATAAAATCTATCATGTTTGTAGAAGAAGATAGGAGAACTCAAATCCAATGCAGTTTTTAAAGTGTCCTCATACATACAAGCTTTCTAATCCTAATGAAAACACCCTCATACATCTACTTGTAAATGTTGTTAGATAGAGCAAAATAACAATTAAGAAAAGATCGGTCAAAAAAAAAAAGAAAAAAAAACAAACAAGCAAACAAAACAAATAACAAGGTAGAACAGACCCAAAAGAACAAATAAGACCACAATAAGGAATACCAGACCATCCTACACCACAGCATCGATGTGATTTAATAAAACCTGCATGGTTATTGTTTCTCAAAATGATTTATAAAATCAAAGTCCACACATATATAATTGGAAAGCCATTTATAATCCATATGATATGTGCATGAAAATACAATTTGGACAAGAGATATCTAATGGCAACTTTTAATACTGTAATATTTTTTATAGCATTCTAGTACGGTTATTTTATGGGATAATATCATTTTTATACCCAGTATTTTGACACTTTGTTCAGTTTATACCTTCTGTTTTGGTTATTATCAATGACCCTTAAATTTAATATTTGTTACAAATTTATACCCTGACACTAATTTAGAGCAGTTAATTTACCAAGATAATTTAACAAACTCACTTTCATATCAATTTTTATATGGTTTATTTTCAATTTTTTAAACAGCAACTTGGTAAATTAACTGCTTTAAATTGGTACCAGGGTATAAATTTGTAACAGATTTCAAATCTAAAAGTCAATGTTGATAATAACCAAAATACAAGGTCTAATTTGAACAAAATGTCAAAATACAGGGTATAAAAATGATAATATCCCGTTATTTTATACATGTCAATTTTGATATTTGTGTTTTTTTTTTTTTTTCCTTTTTGTGTTTATAGCCTATCAAAGTAAGCATCTTTATCCAAGACCCAATATAATGAGTAATTCATATGAAGCCCAACAAGTAATCAGTCATGCAAATCTTGCTAGAGAAAGTCCAAGGTATGTGTGACAAATTACCAAAAGCTTTTCTCAAATCCTAATCTTTTCATACCATTTACTCATTTATAATGAGTGGCTTGGGAAAACTTATCAACAGATGAATTACAGCTCTATTTCCTAGCTATCCACAGCTTCAAGAATCACCTTATTTTGACATCCTTAGCAAAAATAATAGCCAAAATACTGAAGTATGTTCAAGCTATCAAGTTGCTAAAGTTAGCTTAGTTGCTTGCACTTAGCTCTTCAATTTGTCCACATTTATGCCAACTATTGTCAAAGCATTGTACCGTAAATCTATCCTACCAATCTTCACCAGTCTTCTTCCTATGTGGAGCTCAATTAAATCCCATTTGACACCTATACACTCATAAACCAAGACAAGTGAATGTCCAGGTAGATAGCCTTAATTGGAGAATTAAGGGGCTAATTTGATGGAGACAATTATAAAAAGATTGGATGCTAATTTTGTGTAGACAACAATAGAAATTTGGAGACCGTCCTACACTATAAAAGAAGCACTTGGGCACCACTCTACCAAAACATTTCTCTTACTTTCATCTTTTCTCATTCTTCTAATTTCTCTCTAGATTTTTGTGAGAATGATCTTCTTTTCTGAGTAGTTCTTTAGGCAAGACTCTAAGGAAAGTAATATGATATAACTAATATAAATCTTTGCTTGGATTTATGCAGTGTGGTTTTAAAGTTTTATAATTTTATTCTGTAAAAAAACTCTCAGCTTGTTAGTGATAATATTCTAGTAATTTTATTTTACACATTCTCATATAAGTTCAATCATGTGTTTCTTATGTGGTGATCAATGCTAAATATAATTGTTTATGATAAAATTCTAGACTAAGAGCCATCTTTTATTATGATATCATCTCTTGAATATATTATTGATTTTAGGTAGCCTTTAAGATAAAATTTGTATAATTAATCAATTGAGCTTTAAAAAATAAATACATACATTTTCGAAAAGAGTTTTATTACAATATTCTCAGGTTGTATGGCTGGGATGTAAATTGTATAACTGAGTTGTAATATAAATCAATATAAGATTCAATAAATGAAGCAACACTGTGACTCTTGTATGTCTTGTGGTTTTCTTATTATTGTATTTCTCTAAAATTTTAGGCTCTTATTTTTTCTCAAATCACAACTTTTTAAATTTCCTTGCAATTTTGTCTCTTTTATGTTTATTTTTACTTTTTCTTTTATATTTGTTTTTAATCACTTTATTTGCTTGTTTTCTACTTCTTTGTGGGATAAACACCTCAAATTTGCTACAGCTACCGAAGTGCAATTTGAGCTTAAATCACCATATATGTCAAAATATAATCAAAACTACGTAATTGTACATATCATCAATTCATCAAAATACGTGAGCTCTCATCCTCCCATCAAGGCTCCGTAATACCTCTTGATTACCAAAGGTACCCAACATCCTTATACTACCAAATGGTGCATCGGTTAAATCCTGTGTAGGTTCATAGGTCTTTCACCTAAAGATATAGTAACTCGCCATCGATATAAACTATCATGACACAAGTCATCTCCAGTGTGATCCCATGATATTTACAACATATTCTACTATTCAAAATAATCATGCAATAGTGATTTGACCAAAATCATGCTTTAAATTCTATTTTGAATTATGATGAAATGTACTAAAAATTTGGTAGCACAACAACTATAATTTCTCATAACCAAAATTTAAAACCTAAATTTAAAACATATACAATAATCCCAAAAAAAAAAAACCACACGGTCCAATGTTTCTCAATTCCACCAATCAAATCATTCAAATTAATTCAATTCCATAGAAATCACTTTCTTTCTTCTTTTTTTTTTTTACTAAAAGTTTCACAGTATGCACAATTTAAATGAAAACATGAATAAAAAGCCAAGTAACAAACCCCTACCTCATAGGAGTAGCTACTGATGCTCATGGAATTCTACTCGATTGGGTGCTTAGTTGACATTTTGGGATCCCGTTTTGCTTGCTTTAAGGGTATTTCTCTCTAACGGTTGCCCAAGTGGTCAAATTGACTTCACCATCATGATTGGCACGCCGAATTTAGCTGTGGAGGCCATTTATCCTGTCTGCCTTGATCCGCAAGGCGACGTTTCAAGCGGTGCAACCTAACAACGTGGCTTAAGTTGAGGGCTTGGAGGAGTGCAGGGTAGTAAGTCAGCCAGAACGAAGCTCCAGTGGCCAAGTTTTGCAAGTGAGCATTAGGGAGACGTCCTCCAGTAGATTTTTGGAACATTTATTTGGAAAATCAAGGTTCTAGTAATCTCAAGCAAATAATGTTTGTTTTTCCTATTAATTATCTCATTTTGTTGCGGGTATGATCACGGAAAGGTTGGTGAACAATACTGGTTAAAACATTCCCTCCCGTTATCAAATCTCAATATTTGGATTTTTGTTGAAGTGGGTGCTCAATATTTTGTGAGAAAACGAAAAATATAAATTAGATGATCTTAAAAATCTCATTTTTATCCCAAATTTTTAATACAAAACCGATGTAAAATGTTAGTTGTTATTATTCAATAAGTATATTAACTTATTAAGTTTAACAAATAAATTTAGTGACACTAATTAATTAAATGATGACAAACTCACGTACCACGTATGTTGGTATTGAAAATTGGGGATAATAGTTGGAACTCAAATGGAGAGGTACTCAATAGCAAATAATTTCCTCCTTGTAAGTTGCAATATCCTCAAAGATGAGTTAGTGTGTCAGTATAACATTCAATTAACGTGTCATCGCTGTAGTTATGAATTTATAATATATAAGTTTAAAACTTAAAAAAGCTTCGTCGCTATGACCCTTTATTGATTTTTTTTGTTACTTTTAAATTGTTTTAACTGATATATATTTAATAATTGAAGTTAATACTATAATGTTAAAGTGAAACAACATTAAAATCAAATTTTGATTGTTATAAAACTATTTTCATAAAGTTAAAACAATCATATTTTCATAAAAAGAAAAACAACTTAAACATAAAAATATTTGTCAAAATATATAAAATGCAAAATGACTAAATTTCGGGCATCCTTTTAGTATATATCTGCTTTTTGAATACGGTAGCAAAATATCCTGTAAATCATTAAAGAAATTAGGCTCAATAGAAGTTTGTAAAATTAAATTTTTAATTTTAGCAGTTTTCTTAGATTTTTTGGTTTATAGCAAGTTTTTATTTTAAAGTTCCAAATAATGCCCCCAACTTTTTTATGATTTGTTGATGTTTGTTTACAAAACCTAAACTAGTATGTTAAATTAAAGCTAAACTTGTTACAGTTAAAGAAGGTAATAAACCAGTCACAATTAGATAAGAAACTAAACGAGTGATACTTAAATAAGAAAACAAACCAGTTGATATACATGCATGCACCTAAACCGGTTTGTTAAAATAGATAATAAATCAGGCATAATTGAATTCCAAAGCAAACCAATCAGTAAATACAAATCTAAACCAGTTAAAAAACTTAACAATCACAATTAAAGACGAACTAAACCAGTCAAACTCAAAGAAGAAACTAAATCAGTCAGTGAAAAACCTAAATCAGGAAGTTAAAGACTAAACTAAGCCAATTACACTTACACGGTTGAGTTTTAAAATAAAGTTATTTAATTTTGGAAGAAAGTCATTAAACTGCTATGTTTCTAGAAGTTAAAAAAAATGCAAAAAGCCATAAGTACTACCAAAGAACCTTACTTTTAGTGGTAACAAAAATTGTGACTAAAAGTGAAAAATTCATGGCTAAAATGTCATTATCTTTATGTCGTGACTAAAAAGTCTGTTGTTATAAATTTTGGTCATAAAAACGGCAATTTGTTGTTACTAAATATACTTTTAGTTACAACAAATTTCATTACTATAAATAAAATGTTGTGACTAAATGTACATTAGTGACAGCTTGTAACTAAATATCAATTTTTAGTCACAAAAAATTATTAGTTGTGACTAAATTTCACTTTTCGTCATAAAAAAATTATTGTGACTAAAAAACTTGTCACTAAATAATTTATTTTTGTAGTGGAGAGGGATACTTGGAAACTACTATTTATATAAGAACTAAAAATTTTGTCATTAAATAATTTATTTTTGTAGTGAAGGGATACTTGGAAACTACTATTTATATAAGAATCCCTAAATTAATGAATATATTAAGTGCCCCAATATAAAAGTTGATATATTTAGTATTTAGGCTATGACTAGTATATCAATGGATATCTACACAACTATTTAGCTATAAAAAGAAGAAACTGACATTTTATTAAACGAAATGTATAAAGGGAAAAATAACTCTAATATTTAAGGCAAAAGCTAAAAGGTTAATCATCTATTAAGTTTGCATCCTCATCTTATTATACCCTATGGCTCTCTAGTAGAATAGGACCAAGATGAGGTTAATCATCTATTGGTAGCCTATACAGAATAGCATGAGGATGCAAATTTTGTTAGGGTTTATGCCCTAAAAGCATGTATATTTTGGATATTTGCTGAATTAATAAAATGATATTTTTCTATTTGAATTTATGCATAATTAGTATGTCTTTAAATATCAGAAAATCTCTAGTTTATTTATGTGACCAAAAATTTATTATATAAGTGTTATATACATGAGGATTAAATTTATGGATAATAAACTAAATATAGTCCATAATAATTAATTAAAGTTTGGGATCTTTAATTAAATATTATTAGTACGGTCCATTAACATTGAGAATGTAATAGTCTTATCCGGACTATTGATGTGTTGACATCACAATGGAGGTACTTTATATAATTCGATTATATAGGACTGGACCAGACATGATTTGAATCTCACATAAATTCCGTTAACAGTTGAGAGTTTAAATAATGTCATTAGATGATCATATGTAGAACAATCTTAATCCTGAGTAGTTAAAGACTCCTATTTATAACATTATATTCTTTAACATACTTGTTAAAGATTTATTTTTTAAACAATCGAAATACTTGTATCTTGGGAGCATGATGAGATGAGTAGCTGGAAATGTAACTTACAAATATAGAATCCATCCCTTCTATCAAGAAGCTAGAAAGATGATTCTCTTGTGTATTGATTCAGGACTTGAACAGTTTGAGTACTCAATTTATAATAGATTTATAAATTAATTCTTCATTGGAGAATCAATGGTACACAAGGATAAAGATGTAATTGGAGAGGTAAACGGAACATGACCTAGCTCTAATTATGAATTGTCTATGGAGGATTGAACTACATGTAATGATTAAATCAATGGACTGCTCCATGTTTTCTGAGTAAATTAATTCTGTAATTTCAAGAATGCAATTCCGGATTTTTAGTGGAGTAATATTGGAATTAATAAATTAGACAAATTAATGAAAGAGTTTAATTAATTGTCATAATTTATTGGAGCTTGAATTACAGGTCCATAGGTCCCCAATTCCACCTCTTACAAACACTGTACTGGATATTACATTATTTCTGTTAATGCACACTTTGTCTAGATAAATAGTTTTATCTATATGTAATTAATAATTGTTACTAATTAATTAATTAATTAATTAATTTTGAATTAATTAATTTTAAACTTATGGAGGGATAAGTTTCCCAGTTTGTTTAAATTTTGAATTTAAAAATATCTAATTATGAGATAATTAGATAAATAGAAATTG
>JXTC01000022.1:1234430-1264820 GCA_002914845.1 Trema orientale
TACTTATTATATTGTTATAGGTATAGATTATAGATATAATATTTTGATGTCCAATTATTCTTTTATGCGTTAGTAGTATCAAAATCTGTTTTTTTTTTTTTTTAAAGTCTCATTATCTCATCTATTATCTCTAGCATATCCAACAAATTTTTTTTATTATTAGAAAAAATAATCTGTACAGAATGTTAACTTAATAGAAGTAACAATTTTTCTTTTTCTTTTCTTTTAGGTATAAAAGAAATGTGTTAGGTATATAAAATTAAGATAGATATTAAATATTAACCAGGACAATTTTGAAAAAAAATAATTTATTCAATTTTACAATAAAATGAAATAGGTATTCTAGTGGTCATCTTTTAATAGCAATTCACCTAATTTGGTGGAATAATTATTCTATAAGAATAATTATTTCAATATATTTTTGTCCAACCAAACAAAAAAGTTAATTTCTATCGAAATTACTATTTTATTTCAATAGTTATTCCATCAAATCAAACACCACTAATATTAGAGTCTTTCCAATATATGTATATATAGCATGGGATTCTTATTGTTTACTCTTTTCATTAAAACGAAAAAGGGTTCTTTGTAAAATACTCTTTGGCATAGTATAGTTAAGGAAATATACCAATCTTAATAATTTTTTGAAGAGTATATATTTTAAAGTTTTAAATTATTTTAAATAGAAAAATGCTCTTATTACGGGTTCATATTCCAGCTAGACAGGAGAAGTCGAGTTTTTAGACATTTTTTCTAGTACAGCTCAACATCCTGTCTAGTCTTGTTTGGTGCTAATCACTCAAATGTACTTTTATTTTTTCTTGTCAAATTTTTAGATATCTTGTCTAGCTCTCGACACCTCTGTCTGGTATAGCTTGATACCATGTCTAGCCTTATTTGGTGCTAAACACTCAAATATATCTTTTTGTTTTTCTTGTCAAGTTTCCAGATACCTTATTTAGCTCTCGACACTCCTGTCTAGCGCCTTCAACTTAAGGGTATATAAATCTTTTTATATATATATTTTTAAAATAAGTGTATTTCATCTAAAAACTATTAAAAGGAGTGTATTTTCAAAAACTCATTATTACGAGGGTATTTCATCTAAGGATAATGCTATGTGTATCAAAACTTTTACCAAATTTTTAATACTAACACATGTGGCACGTGAATTGGCAATATTCAATTGGTAAATATGATTAACTTATTTGTAGTAAATTTTAATACACCAATTAAATAATACTAAATCAAATACCACAATATATTAATATTAAAAATTTTGTACAAAAAATTTTAGTACACCTAACATTATACTTCACCTAATTATTCAAAAAGAAAAAACATTGTAAGGTGCCACATAAGCGACCATCGGGCCTCATCAACTCGAACTCGACTCAAAAGAAGTGAGAGAGAACAGTCAAAAAAAAGAAAAAGAAAAAGAAAAGAAAAGAAGTGAGAGACGGATTATAAAAGTCAGAACCGAAAGAGAGAGAAAAACAGAGATGGAGAGAGACCGTACGTTTGTCGGTTAGAGAGAGAGAGAGAGAGAGAGAGATGGAGGAAGAGAAAAGGAGAAGGAAATGGAAGAGGAAGGGTTATTCATCATCAGCTTCGAATCCCATAAGCAATCTTGATGATGGATGTCTCATGCACATCTTCAGCTTCCTCTCTCCTATTCCAGGTAATTGAAACTTCAATTAGGGTTTTCAATTTTACCAAATCAATTATTTATTACAATCTTGCCCCTCCCCCCCTTTTTCTATGTTTGGAATTTGATGATTTTGACCTAAAACTAAAATTGTAAGTTTTGAATTACAAAATTAAATTATTTGTTGCCCTTAAAAGAAAAATTGGCTCATTGGTAATTTGTTAAATTGATTACATTGGAGTAGACCCATTAGGAAGATGAATTCTGAAAAGAAATTGGCTTTTGAAGGACTTTGATTTTTCATCAACTAACATATGTTCTTGTTTTTTCTTTGGCATTCAATCGACATGTTTGTTTGGGCCTTTAAAACCCAAGTCTCGAAAATCTTGTTTAATTTAATTTTGTGCAAAGTTGAGTTGGATAGTGTGACAGAAGTTTGTTATAATATAAGTTGGGGGAATTAATGTGAATCAATTGAGTAAGTTGGTACCAGCTTTAAAGATGCCTGAGTATGAATGAAAAGAAGAAACTTAACTTGTTTATAAAATTCATAGTTGAATGGAGTACTTGTTGGTTTGGTTTTTCACTCTTTACTGTAAGAAAGAACCAAAATTATGATAATAGGATTTTACTTTGGTAATTCTTGAACATATGCTTCATCTGATGTGATTGTGATGGAGGACATTATAGTTCATCTGATGTGATTGTGATGGACATCAAGACGGGCTTTGTAATTTTAAAATTTTCATTCAGAATAACATGTGTTTCCCTAATAGATATTAGGGGAATGTATGATGTCACCTAGTGCAATATCTGTCACGATTTGCTATTGAGTTTGCAGATCGGTATAACACCGCCCTCGTTTGCCACAGATGGCGATACTTGGCGTGTCACCCTCGACTTTGGCTTCGAGTAGATCGCTCTGTCAAAGATCTATCTGAGCCTGGAGTTTTCCCCAACATTGAGACAGCTGTTGCTGCTGCAAGGTTTGTAAAGTTATACTCTGTCTTTCTGTTGAGCATAGTGAGAACATGATATCATTTTATTCCTCTTCAGGCCGGGCGACACAATTCTAATTGCAGCTGGTGGGAAACATCTTGCCTCTAATATTCAAATCAAAAAACCACTTTGCCTGGTATTTCTTCAATTTCTTTAATGTAATTGCTGTGTCCATGCATGTAAGTTGAAAGCCACTGGGTATAGTTTACAATGTTAGTTTCTTAGATCCGATAGCAGATAGCTTGATTACTTGCTCTACTCCAAGGTAATTGATGCACGCTAGGATATGTATTACATAATTTGGAGATTTTTATTATTGTATAAGTAATTAGTACTTATTATTATTGTTGTTGTTGTTGTTAGGTTTTATGCTATTTTTTAATTATTAAAGTTTTAGTATATTTAAATTCTTAGAACTAGTTTCATAGTTGATTTACGACTTTAATTATGTTTATTATTTTGGCAAGACTTTTTCTGATTATTGAATGAATTGTTGAATCTTCTCTTCTCTCTAGAGTCTGGTTAATCTTCTCCTATTTCTTTCTCTATATTCATCTATTTCTCTCTATTCTTCTCTTATCTCGTCTATTTTATATCTTAGTTCTACATCAGTAACTGAACATGCTTTGCTGTGGTATAGATTTGGTCGGCTTTGCAACACAAGTATCACTATTTTTGTAGCGACTAGAAACTTCTTCTGTTGCTTGTATTGGCAGCCACCTCTCTTTTTGAGATTTACCAATCTAGGTATTGCAACAGTGCAGGTTATTTTTGAGCTAGCTGCAGCGGGTTTGAGTTTTTTCAATTTTTGATGACATTGGCAAGCTTTCATACATTTACACCAACTTTAGTGGGCAGCTTGTTGTAATTTATGGCTAGAATCTATTTCCTTGAATGGATAAGCAATTTATGGAGAATCTCAATTCCTTGAATATTAGCAGTATACAAATAACGTTGAGTGAACCTGGCTGCTGAAACTGCAGAACAGGCGGACCTAAATCCTTGGATCTTTGAACATTTTTTTCTTCTTCAAGTTTTTTGGTCTTAACTCATTGTATCCTCCCTTTTGAAATGAATAACAAAATAAATAACTGAATTGAACGGTCACTTCATCCTCCTTTCTAAAGCACGTAAATACTCACAGCATCCTCATATTTATTGTATTTCCAGACATTAGAATTTCATGCTTGTGGTAATCATCTTATACAAGGGGAATCATTTACAATTTTCATTTAGTAGTAAACATTGCTATAGTTACAAATCACCGTCGTAACAACTTATTTTCAGATTGGTGGAGGTGAGCTACCTGATGAGACAACCCTCATTTGCTCTCGAGGTTCGGACAGGTTTGCAAAATTTGGAACATGTTTTACCTTTTCTTTGATATGTGGTGATTGGTTAAGATTTTCTCACTTTCATTGATATAAGGTGATGATTCTATATGATTTTCTCACTTTCAGAAGGCCCACTGCAGTAATAATTGTAACTTATAGATGCAAAACCGTTATGCATGGTTTTATACATGATGTGACTTAACAAAAGAAAAGAATCAGTAACAGAATTTATAAGCATAATCACCTGCTATTCTCCTATAAGCATAGTAACAGTATGGTAGGCTAATGTGATGAATATTGGTTCTGCTCTCAACTTCACAGTTTTGTCTACATCCAACAATTTCCTTTTCTTTTTCAATTTTACTTTTACATTGGTAACCTATTTGCATTATCGGGATGCTCTGTTTCTCTCCTGGCGGTATCACTAAATTTACATTTTACAACATGTTGAAATACATTACTGTGCTTTTCCATCACGGACATATGATCATTCTAATTGGGCAGCGCATTGGAATTCCTGTCTACCTGCAAGCTGGCAAACTTGACTGTGAAGGCAGAGCTTGGCAGCTGCTTGCTTCATAGAAGTGGGAGGCTTACAATCGACAGGTGTGTGCTGCAATGCGAGTCAAATCCCTTGGACTTCCTCTCTTGCCCGATTGTGAGCACAGCCAGTGCCCAGGTGTTCCCTTCCGCTGCAAAGTACCAAAGAGATGGTGTTTCAGTTTCTCGAACTCGAATTGAAGGTGGTGCTAAAGCTGTTTCAACAAGTGGGGACCTGGCATTGCAGCGAGTTAGAGTAATCTATGCCCAGACATCTCTCTTTTTCTGGTTTGATATGGAGCAAGAATAAAGTCCTATATTCTGTGCTTATCCTGTGTAACTTTATCTAATTATTTAGACTTAGATAAGTTTTGTATTGTTGTTTATGTTTACATGTATTGTGTCTGCTATCCTTTGTCCATGTAAGAGTTCTTATTTTAGATTAAATCGTAGATAAATATTCTTTTCTGGTATTTGTTGTGCTGCTCGGATCCTTACCTGTTCAATTTTGTGCATGCATACAAGTTAGGGCATTTGCAGTCTTATTCTTTGGTTATCCATTTATTAAAACAATTTTGTTGTCTAGTACAATGCCAGCTTTATTACTAGTTCAAAAAAAAAAAAAAAAAGTAAAATAAAAAAACTCTCCCCTAAATGAAAGGGTGGCAGATAAAGTATCACAAAGAGAGATTATAAGAATGGAATAATGGATAACCTATTACATAAGCTGGACCAAAGCCTTGGTAAATAGCCACAGCTTCAACATTATTGCATAAGTTGCCACTCTTTGAATTTTAGCAAAACACCAGTTTCCAATAGGCCCGCTTTTTTTAAGTGTGTAAAATGTACTATTAGTTTGTCAAAACGGACTGAAGTATCCATCTGGTGAGATTTCGTTAACTTTCGTTATTTTTCCTCTCTGTTTTTCAGCCTCCATAAAATTGGCAAAATCAAAAGTGCCTTCGCATGTATCCATGTGACTAGACATATGTCTAGATATACTAGGAAAAAAAAAATTGTTCTACACTAAAAATGCTATTTAAAAATACCAAATGAAACGTCAAAAAAAAAAAAAAAAAAAAAAAAACCCATATTTTTGTTGTTGTCATCCTTTTTTAACTCTCATGTATAGTAGCTCCAATGTTAACTGTTCCTTTCGTAGTATCAATACCGCAACGATGTTCCTATGTTTTGGAATATTTTTTTTTTCCTGCTCCCTTAGATGTGTTCACATAGTTCGAATCAATCTATGATCCTCTTATAACTTCTGAGAACTGATGTAGTCCACATTGGAAACGAGATTATGTGTGGCAAAACCAAATTGGATTTTCAAGAAAGATTATTTGGAAAGAAAGCCAGATTTTTTAATTTTAAATTTCTAAACCAAATAGTGAGCTTCTTATTTTTAAAAGTTCTACTTTTGTAAATGATTGAAAACTAACAAGAATATATTAAGATGCAATCTGCAGTTCATTTTGGGTCAAATCTACAATATATATACTAGTCTAGAGGCCAATTTGGTAGAGTTTTAGATTTTANTGTCGTCATCCTTTTTTAACTCTCATGTATAGTAGCTCCAATGTTAACTGTTCCTTTCGTAGTATCAATAACGCAACGATGTTCCTATGTTTTGGAATATTTTTTTTTTCCTGCTCCCTTAGATGTGTTCACATAGTTCGAGTCAATCTATGATCCTCTTATAACTTCTGAGAACTGATGTAGTCCACATCGGAAACGAGATTATGTGTGGCAAAACCAAATTGGATTTTCAAGAAAGATTATTTGGAAAGAAAGCTAGATTTTTTAATTTTAAATTTCTAAACCAAATAGTGAGTTTCTTATTTTTAAAAGTTCTACTTTTGTAAATGATTGAAAACTAACGAGAATATATTAAGATGCAATCTGCAGTTCATTTTGGGTCAAATCTACAATATATATACTAGTCTAGAGGCCAATTTGGTAGAGTTTTAGATTTTAAGGAAAATATTTTTAACTAGAGGAAACTAGATGGAATGTCCCTTTTTGGCATCCTGTGTAAGTATATACCTATTTTTAAAAGTTTTTAACATTTACATTCCTTTTTAAAATCTTTAATAATAATTTTACCAATCTACCCTTATTTAGACTCGAGGAAACTTCGTTAACGTGGAAACTCCATTTTATCAACTTACTGTAGAAGCTCCATTAATGGCTTTGCACGGCGGAGACCTTGAGGAACCATTGACGGAGTTCGGCACTGGAGGTTTCGCCGACCCGATCCAAGCCAGCTTTGGCTCTGTTGCGACCGTCAAAACCATATCAATCCGTTTGGGGATCCGAATTATGCCTTGCAAGAGGAGACTCTGTTCGATCGTCCAGTGTGGGAGGCCAAGCTCAAGTTTCTGGTCACCGCGAAGCTACTTGTGGCTGATGATAGCGCCAAGTCTCACAAGATGGTGCTCGTCTTTAACCGTGACAGCCTCGACAAGCTGAAGCCACCGATTGTGATGCAGGAGTTCGTGAACGTGATGGGGTGATTTTCAAGGTGTATATGGTCAGGAAGTACATCAAATGTGTGAAGATGACGTCATTGCCCGGTGTATCGGAGGAGGAGAAACTGGGAGATTGGAGGGCTTGTTATCTTTTTCGCAGGTGTCGAATCTCGCCATCAATGAGAGGACTGACGATAAGTACCCCAAGAAGATGCATTTGGACGAAACAGAGATACCGCCGCAAAGCTTCCTTATCGAAATTCATGTCGATAATTAATTTCTAGAATTTGAAGAGAACCAGTCTGATTAATGTTAAAACAATTGAGTTCTTTACTATTCTAGCTTAGAACCTCGATAGTCAATGATCCTTGGCTTCAGTGTGAGCTACTTATCCAAACTGATCGGATATACTTTTTAGTTTTTACAATATTTGTTATGTACTACACTTTTGCCCGATCGGCCATTACTAGGTGCACGTGTATCAATATCTGATTGGTAAATAAATATTGGAAATGAGTGATTTACAAAAAAATATATGAGTAATTTATTATTTTACAAGGGGTATATTACTTTAAATGAGTGATCTACCACCTTTTAACAGTCGTAATTGAGTGATTTACTACGATTATAATGGTAAATATACTATCACCTCTTATAGTGTTAAATGAGTGATTTATCAAGAGTATAATAGTAAATATGCTACCGTATACAAGCGATAAAATTTTTTAATTCATGATAAATAAATCAAATAACACCTTTTAATAGCAGTAAATGAGTTATTTACCGGGGTTTAATGGTAAATATACTACTATCTACAAGCGATAAAATCTTTTAAGTCATGGTAAATAAATTATATACTACCTCTTAATAATGGTAATTGAGTGATTTACTAGGGGTATATAGTAAATATACTACCGTCTATAAGCGATAAAATTTTTCAAGTCATGATAAATAAATCATATACAACCTCTTACAGTAGTAAATGAGTGATTTACCAAAGGTATAATGGTAAATATGCTACCATCTACAAGTAATAAAATCTTTTAAATCATGGTAAATAAATCATATATCACCACTTAGAGTGGTAAATGAGTGATTTACCAGGAAAATAATGATAAATATGTTGTTGTCTACAAGTGATAAAATTTTTTAAGTCATGCTAAATAAATTATATTCTACCTCTTAATGGTGGTAAATGAGTCATTTACCAATGTTTAATGGTAAATATACTACCGTCTACAAGCGATAAAAATTTTTAAGTCATGATAAATAAGTCATATACAATCTCTTACAGTGATAAATAAGTAATTTACCAGGGGTATAATGGTAAATATACTACCGTCTACAAGCGATAAAATCTTTTTAGTCATAGTAAATAAATTATATACCACCTCTTAACAGTGGTATATGAGTGATTTACCAGGGGTATAATAGTAAATATGCTACCGTCTATAAGCGATAAAATTGGTAAATAAATCATATACCACCTCTTACAGTGGTAAATGAATTATTTACCAAGAGTTTAATGATAAATATGCTACCGTCTACAAGCGATAAAATCTTTTAAGTCAAAATAAATAAATCATATACTACCTCTTAATAATGATAAATGAGTAATTTACCAGTATAACGGTAAATATGCTACCTTCAACGAGCAATAAATTTTTTTAAGTCATGGTAAATAAATCATATACCACCTCTTAACAATGGTAAATGAATGATTTACCAGGAGTATAATAGTAAATATACTACCATCGATAAACGATAAATTTTTTTAAGTCATTGTAAATAAATCATATACAACCTCTTACAGTGGTAAATGAGTGATTTACCAGGGGTATAACAGTAAATATGCTACCATCTACAAGCGATAAAATCTTTTAAGTCATGGTAAATAAATCATATATCATCACTTACAGTGGTAAATGAGTAATTTATCAGGGAAGTAATGGTAAATATGTTGTTATCTACAAGTGATAAAAATTTTTTAAGTCATGTAAAATAAATTATTTTCCACCTCTTAACGGTGGTAAATGAGTCATTTACTAGGGTTTAATGGTAAACACGCTACCGTCTACAAGCGATAAAAATTTTTAAGTCATGGTAAATAAGTCATATGCAACCTCTTATAGTGATAAATAAGTGATTTACCAGAGGTATAATGGTGAATATACTACTGTCTACAAGCGATAAAATCTTTTAAGTCATAGTAAATAAATCACATACCACCTCTTAATATTGGTCTATGAGTGATTTACTAGGGGTATAATGGTAAATATGCTACTATCTACAAATGATAAAATTTTCTAAGTCATGATAAATAAATCATATACCACCTCTTATAGTGGTAAATGAGTTATTTACCAGGGATTTAATGATAAATATGCCACTATCTACAAGCGATAAAATCTTTTAAGTCAAGTTAAATAAATCATATGCCACCTCTTAATAATAGTAAATGAGTGATTTACCAGGAGTATAATGGTAAATATGCTACCATCTACGAGTGATAAATTCTTTTAAGTCATGGTAAATAAACCATATACCACCTCTCAATAATGGTAAATGAGTGATTTACCAAAAGTATAATAGTAAATATGCTACCGTCGACAAGCGATAAATTTTTTTAAGTCATGGTAAATAAATCATTACAATCTTTTACAATGGTAAATGAGTGATTTACAGGGGATATAATGGTAAATATGATACATCTATAAGCGATAAAAATTTTTAAATCATAGTAAATAAATCATATATCACCTCTTAACAGTGGTAAATGAGTGGTTTACCAAGGGTAAAATGGTAAGTACAAATTATTACTATTGAAAAAGGGATATATTTGTTAATAAAATCAAAAAGAAATATGTACTAAATCATACCTTTAAAAGTGGAGTATTTTTGTCTAATCCCCTTTTCAGTTGTGCTGAAAGAAAAATCCGTTGTAGCCTAAAATAGCTGAGTGTTTGGTAAATCGTACGGCTGAATTATTGTACAAATATAAAATAACCTCAATAAACATCATTATACAATTATGCATATTTATAGAAAAAACTTATTAATATTTTTTACAATTATGCATATTTGTACATACTAGACATATTAATACTTTTTTTGAAAAAAAAAATTGATATGAAAATATACTCAATTAAATTAGTTACTCAATTAAATTTATTTTCATTTACTTTATTTTTGTCTAAATTTAAAATTTCAACAAAGAATTAATTTGGTTACTTCAAAATAACTAATATGACGAGTATTTTAGTTAATTATGATTTAAATATATTAAAACTTTTTTAAAAAAAATTGATATAAAAATAAACTCAATTAAATGTTTGACATTTTTCTTTTTAAGTGATAGTATTTTAGCCATTATGATTTATTTATTAAAAGATAGTACAAATTTCTGCATAATCTAAAAGGCAAAGCTGCCTTTTAAGTGACAGTATTTTAGCCATTATGATTTATTTATTAAAAGATAGTACAGATTTCTACATAATCTAAAGCTAAAGCTGTCTTAGGCTAGCTTTGACTTTTAGCTATAACTTTGTCAAAAATTATTAAATAATCTGATTTTTAGGATTTTTTCAAACACCAGCTCACAGATAATTCGAAAAATGATTTTAGCTTGTTAAAAAGCTAAATTAAACTGGGCCTAGAGGGTTTTGGACTCACAATACTTTACAGGGTTTTGGATTGTTTTGTACGCCTTTTTTTTTAAAAAAAGAAAAAGAAAAAGAAAAAAAGGGACAAAAATACAAGAAATTCAGGTGGATGATCAAGATTTTAAATTTGATTAAGTAGATATTCACTTTTAAAATTTTATAGCTAAATATCTGGGTATATGTATATTTACACATGGTAGATACACATATCTGCCAATTTTAGTTACTGTACTGAAATACACTGTGTATATAATTTTTTATACTTAATATATAAAATTTTACACTTGATATATAAGCATATGTACTGGACATTTTACCATAACATTTGACAAAAGGGACACTTACTGAAATTGGACCTAGAATTTGATCACATTTCTATAAGCCCCAAAAAATACGGGTCTAAAAAATAAGTAGTTCATGTACTACTTAAAAATAGCATTTTTCTAAGATACAAGAAAACGCTGGGAAAATTATAAAAAAGGCAATCTTTTTGAAATCTTTGTCTCCATTAGGAAATGTCCGCTGCCTGTTTGTGTTATTGGAAGATGCTTCCCTTTTGGTGGGACAATTCTGGACAACGTTCTTCTTCTCTAGTAGTGTTCTAACCTTATTATTATCCTGTAAAAAGGAATACCAATTGGAAGTCTCATGCTATAGGCCAGCTCAAGCTCAATGTAGATGCGGATCATATGGGTTACACAGGGATTGGAGGAGTTGTTCGGGATGGCAATGGTACCGTAGTTGCTGCTTTGGCACGTTGGATTATTGGTTTTTTTAAACAATTTTTTGGCCGATGTGAATAGCTCTTCGCGAAGGTCTTTTGTTCTGCGTCGATCGAATCAAACATTTCCCTCTCTCTGGCTGAGACAGATACTACCAGTGTTTTTAGAGGCTCTTCGGGTTCCCTCTGATTCTTTCGTTGAGAGTATGCTCATTTCTAATATTTTTCATCTTGCGTCTTCACTGGGTAATGTTGGTTTTAGTTTTACTCCCCGTGACGTGAGGTTTGGTTTTAATTCCCTACTGATTGCTTTTGATGAGATTCCATGCTAATTTGCATATTAGACTATGTTTCAGGACTTATCCTCTTTTTGATAATAAAAGTCCTCCGTTGATCTCAAATAAAAATAAAAATATTATTTAAAAAATATATAGTGAAAATAATGTGCGATCTTATTTGCCTAGTAGTTTCGTCTTCTAATATCTTATTCCTCAACTAGGTTTGACCCTTGGCTACTCTAGTTTATGTCTGTTTCTTTTTTCTTTCTTTTTCAAAAAAAAGAATCATTGTTTCATTTTTCCCCCTTCTTTTTATAGTTTTTTTTTTTTTNTACTTCTCTTCTTTTCCCCACTTCGTTAATGTCAATTTTCAATAAATCTGATATTTTTCAAAAACAGGTCGAAAGGGATTTTAAGCCAAATGGCCAAATTTTGGATCATTGTTTGAAAAATGGCCATTTTCAAACACTGTTAAATAATGACCGAATTTTGAAACTTATTTCAAGAATAACCATTCTTAATATTTAATATATCAAAATATATTAATTTCTTTTGTATAAAATTGATTTTTTAAAAAAATAGAACAATTGAAAAATAGCTATTTATCAAAATAAAATTGTAAAAAATCTATTTATTAAATAGGTGAAAAAACTGGCCATTTTATAAATTGATCTAGGAAAAATGGATATTTCTTATAAATACTCTATATAAGGTTTTTGATGAACTTTGTTTTTATATAGTAAAATTTAAAAAAGAAAATGAAAAACTTGGATTTACTCCAAACTTATACTCATAAGCAAGACTATGAAAACGTCGATGTGAATAGAGTTATAGAGGTTTTGATTTACGAATAATGTCGATGGAAATGTCGATATTGATGGATATCCTGGGAAAAAATGGATATTTTGAAAACAACTTTAATTTTTCTAATGAAATTTTATAGAATATTAAAATAACTAATATTACTTAATTTGAACTAGATTAATAACAAAAATAACACATATTTGCTTAATATGATGATTTTTTTTCCTTTATATGCTGTATAATATACAATGATTTCATTACAATTATGCTAGAGAATCAACATTATTATACATTGGTTATAATTTTACAATACTCTAAATGCTTTCTACTAAGAATATATAAAATAATATAATTGCATTTGCAACATACTAATTAAATACCAAAGATATCCAACTTCCAAGTTTCTTTAGTATGAGAATAAGTTAAAAAGAATTTTTAGAATGTTGGAAACCATTAGGTAGGTTCCAAACTTTTGATCTTGATCTAAAGATTCTAAACAATACATTTGCCAACATAGTATATATCTCAAATAATTTTCTCTGCAGTTGTAAATATATCACATTTGTGTTTCTTGATATCTTCCTATTTTCAACTCGTAATATAGATTTTAGTTCTTTAATAAGTTTAGAGTAATGCTAAGAGGCACCATATGATGCTCAATACCACATAATGTGTTAGTCTGTTACTGACAGATTAAAATTACACTCCAGATGTGATTCGTATGAGACACAGTTTATTAATTAAATCACATAGTAACAGAATTACACTTTATTGCGGTGTTGGCCATTGGTGTTTTATAACATTGCCTATAAGTTTAAATTAAACAATATAATAACTTTTTATTTTTTAACAAATATATTTGGGGAGGGCTACAGTAGGGGCGCCCCTACGTAGGGTCACCCTTTATATACCGTTTGATGAGAATCTGTGGGGAATAACGGGAATCTGTGAGGAATCTGTTTATATACAGATTCCCATCAAACGGTGAATAGACAGGGCCCTACGCAGGGACGCCCCTACTATAGACGCGCCCTATATATTTTTAAATATTCTGCATATTCATGAATATTCACGAATATTGTAGATATTATGGATATTTTAGAAAGAAATCTTTCAGCTCATATATATTATATCCGATTCAAAATATGGATAATATTGTGAAAATGTCGAGAAACAAGGACCCCGTTTGTTTCAACCATTCTAATGGATTGGAATGGAAAATCCATTTGAATGTATGTTGTTTCAACAATTCAGTTTTTCCGTTCAAATGATCTTTAAGAATGTGTGTTTGTTTCAATAATTCAGTTTTTCCATTCAAATGGTCCATCCAAAAAGTTAACTATTAGAATAGTTTTTTTTTATCTTGAATGAGAATGGAGGGGGAGTTGTTTTTGAATGGTCCATTCCAATGCTCACATTCTAATTACAACACATTCCACTATTTTTTTTATTTAAATGTCTCTCATTCTAATTATAATACATTCTATAATTTCCATTCAAATACACACATTCAAATAGGCGAACCAAATGGCCAAGAATTTCTTGAACCAAATGGCCAAGAATTTCATCGTTGCTCACAAAGTCTCACGATACTTGATAGCCGGGTTTGAAATCGCGTCGGCGAAGGAGGGTCCGCATTTTAGGGGTTTCTATTCTAATACGAAGAGGAAAAGACAAAACATCAAAAAAAGAATGCAAACTCAGGGATCAAGGTGGGCCTGGGCCCCACTGATATTAACCTCGCCTTTTTGTATTTTCTCGAGAAATTTCTCTCTCTATTTTCCACGCTCCTCTCTCTCTCTCTCTTCTTTTTATCTCACTAGCAAGACAACGGCTTTAATTTGAAATTTCTCCTTCTGTACAGTGGATACGCGCACTTTGGCCATATTTATTTATTCATTTATTACCGCTCCGCCCGGCTCCATTATTTCAATTTTTTTCAGACCAAACTCTCTCCTCTCTTTGGGGTTGGCCCTTGGAATTTTTTGATTCAACCATGCCCATGGCATCTTAAGGTACTCTCTTGTTTCTCTCTCTTCTTCTTTTTTGCATTCTTTTCTTTTTTTTTTTTTTTTTCTTATTGGTTGATCTATCAAGAATTTCAGTTATTGTAAAATCAGATTTTTCCAGGTTCTAGATCCTCTCTGTACACATATGGCTTTGAATTCCAATGTGGGATGTTAGGGTTTATCTCTGTTATATGAGTCCAATCGGTATGCCATGATTTTAAAGGTATTGGGTCATGGTGTATGTATGTGTATATATATATATATACACACACATTTATCTATATATGTTGTTGCAGATAACTTTTGGTTGGTTGATCATGACTTAGCCATTTTGGGTGTGATGATTTCCCAGGATGTTAATTGATTTTGTTGATATCATATCTTTTTTATTTCAAGAAAAAATATTACTGATTTATAGACTTACATTCAAGTTTGGTACTGTTGTTTAGAGTGGCATATGGTATAAGTTTATGAAGTGTGCTGTTTATTAACTAGCCAATGTATGTGAAGGTATTTGTAGCATGCGAAGAGAGTGTTGTGCTCATTTCGAATTGGGATTTGAAGTCCGATTCTGAAACATTGGACTATGCTTGATTTGGGGATGTGAATTCTTATTAGGTTGGGGAGTCCAGTCATCATAATTGCTTGGCATTTTCTTGGAAAGAAAGCTGCGGCCAAAATTAAAGTGAAAAAAAGAAGAAAAGAAAAGAAAAGAAAAGAAAAGGTTTGTTTTGTAATAATTCTCTGTGTGCATGTACTAGAAATCTATTGACATCAATATATTCTTATAGTTCATTATTCCTAATATCCTTATCTATTTGTAACTGTGGATATTGTATGATGTTATCCAATATTTTCGATGTTACTTTTCTCTTCTTTCCATTTGCAACTTCCCGTAGAAAACATATAACAATTCAAATTTTTCTTGAAGTTATGACATATAATGTATGCTAAATTGATAATGCCATCGAATTTAAGTCCATAGAAATATGCTTTGCCCAGGTGTCCAACAATTTCTTGTTTTATTTGATACATAAAAGCAGATCCATTGTCAATATCTTGATCTACCCGTTTTTTCATAGAAGTACTTAACTATATATACATACACACACACACACATATATATATAATATTTTTGTGAAATGATAAAAAGTACTTAAATTTTGAATGTTCTGAATTATTTGCATTTGACACTGGACTTGGTGTGTATTTGTTTATACTTAATTTCTTTCCACAGATTAAGCCAGCTTCTGGGGTAGCATGGCATCTGGGAATTCTTTTTTTGAAGATATGCGAACCAAATCTGAGGTTATTGATCCCCCTCAAAGTGAAGATATGATGGATATTGTTGAAACCGGGAATGATTCTGCTCAAAACATAGCAAAATCTCATGTACCCGTTACAAGCAGTGTCCATGATCTATTGGAGTGCCCTGTGTGCTTAAATGCTATGTACCCTCCTATTCATCAGGTATGGCTTTCTATAATCCTAGTCCTTATTTGATGTTTGTCAAAATGTACACTCAGATTTTGGAATTTATGAAGTTCCTTATCAGATCCATCCTTTTCAGCCATGAAGTAATCTGAATCACATAATTATTGATTTCTTATTCCTCATATTGAAATATTAATATGCTCAAGTATTTAGCATTATTTGACAATAACTGCCTCTCTACTGAGCCATATTTGTTGGAAAGGAGACAATAAATAATTGTGTGGTCCTCTTAAAACGTAATTGTGTGAAACCCTATAAAGACTGTTGTATCTGTTTGCTACACTTTTTACGCTACAAATGAAAAACTTATATATGAGACTGAGGCAGGTTGTGAAAGCTACTCTGCTTTTATTATGGTTGTAGTCAACTTCTTTGCATGTGTTCATAGTAAATGGACATATGAAATCATACTAAAAACCTTATACATATATATGCGTATATATAATTGTGGAATTGTATTCTGTATGCTGTTTTTGATTTGTTTGCTACTCTTTTAACACTAGAATTGGATAACTTATAGGGATTGAATCAGATTCTCCTCATTATTTTCGTTAGTTTCTTTCTTATTTTATTTTTTCTTTTTTCATTATGCCTGTGGGCAAAGTCTTTGAATTTGTTTATGGTGAATGCATGGGAAATCATTCTTCATAGATTTATATATATATATATATTTGCAGGATACTATACTATTATGTACGATTTTTGGTTATGAATTGTTGCCTAATAACACCTATTAAAGGCTAACAGAGAAAATAGAAAACGGAGTAGAGCAATCTGGGTGGTTTTATTGATAAAGGAAGAAAGAACAACAGATTTTCGAGAGCCCTGCACTCTCCAAGGGCAAAGCTCATCATACAACACAGATAATTCCCGACTGGCTTTTCCCTCCCGTACCCACTTCTCTATATTTCCCTTCTTTCTTGTATCTCCTTGCCCCACCCTAACCACCAACAGAATAGAGTTGACTTTTTCTCTGCTTACAACTCACTCCCAGCACTAACAAAGTCAAAAGACCCTTCTATCCTGCCCAATTAGTTTTTCTTCTTATGCCTCACATAGGTAAAAAGGATAGGAGGCTTATCGCACCTCACGACATGTAAATCTGATGCCAACTTTTTGCCTCATGGGTGTACTTTCTTGTTGCAGTGTTCAAATGGTCATACATTATGTTCTAGTTGCAAGCCAAGGGTTCATAATCGGTGTCCCACCTGCAGGCATGAGCTTGGGAACATCAGATGTCTTGCTTTAGAGAAAGTCGCTGCATCTCTTGACCTTCCATGTAAATATCAGACTTATGGTTGCATCGGTATATACCCTTATTACAGCAAGCTGAAGCATGAATCTCAATGCATCTATAGGCCATACAACTGCCCGTATGCTGGATCAGAATGCGATATCGTTGGTGATATCCCTTCTCTGGTTGCCCACTTAAGAGATGATCACAAAGTTGATATGCATAATGGCAGCACTTTCAACCATCGCTATGTCAAGTCCAATCCACAGGAGGTCGAAAATGCCACCTGGATGCTTACGGTATTGCTTTGCTCATTAATTTCTCCATTGTAATCTGTGGCTCCTTTCTCTTCTTTTCTGACACTGATTAAATTTGTTCATCTGTTCCTTCATTCTGCCATTATGCATATGAACTAATTTTTTTGAAAAATGTAAGATAAAAAAGGAAACTGCTTTTTTCTAATTTCTTGGAACTTTAAGTAGAACATTTTAATATGTGCCAATCATGGAAAAATTTTCTTTTTATCTATTAGCCTCTTTTTTTGTTTTTTTGTTTTTTGTTTCTTTTGTTTTTTTTTTTGTTTTTTTTTTTCGCTTTTTGTTTTTTGTTTTTTGTTTTTTAGTTTTTGTTTTTTTTTTTTTTGGGCTAGGGATCTATATGTGGAACTTGGAGTGGTCCATGTGTTCTTTACTCTGATATGGTTAAACAAAGAATGTCATTGTTTCAGAAGCCAATATTCTATTTGGAAGAGAAATTATATAAAACTTTCAAACCCCTTGTCTCTATTAAAAACTCTAATCTCTATTGAGGCATAAACTAAGAGTTTAATTTCTTTTCTACTTTAACAGGTTTTCAGTTGTTTTGGCCAGTATTTCTGTTTGCATTTTGAAGCTTTCCAGCTTGGTAGCCGTAATGGAGGGGCTCCTGTCTACATAGCCTTCTTGCGGTTTATGGGTGATGATAACGAGGCGAAGAATTATGGCTACAGTCTGGAAGTGGGTGGACAGGGGAGGAAGATGGTATGGCAGGGGATTCCCAGAAGCATTAGGGACAGCCACCGAAAAGTTCGTGATAGTTTTGATGGTCTAATTATCCAAAGGAATATGGCTCTTTCTTTTTCTGGCGGAGACCGGAAGGAGTTGAAACTTAGGGTGACTGGTAGAATATGGAAAGAACAGTAACTGGAATTTCTCATTTCAGCTTATTTTTCAATGTAGTTTCTTAGTTGATAGGTAAGTTCTTATTCTGGCTGAAGTCTTTCTGGTCATGTGTTTTTGGAATTTAGGAAGCAAACCCTCTTTGCTTTTCCACATACTATGAAATGCATGAGTGGCGACTGGCGAGGCATACTTCTTACCCTCCAGTTATTATGTATCCATGTAGAATTTTCCAATCATCAATAACTTTGATTTAGAAATGATAAATGAAAATAGCATAAGAAATGAAAGTGCGATCAAATCGCATCCCAAACGTGCCAGTATTTCGAGTCTAGTCTTTTTGTCAATACAAATTTCTTATTTATACTTGCAAAAGGATAAACAACAGATTCAATTGGAAGTTGGCAGACAAGAGATGGGATGAGATAAAACTCCATCCAACAGTTGTCTATTTATACTTAAAAATGAATAAGTAATATAATTTTCTGAGTTTTTATGCAACATTTGACGAGGGTTCTTAAAAGAACTAAAAGCTAGCACGCATTGAAGTCCGTCACTTGTGGTAGGAATAGTTATAGGGTTTCTAACACTTATACCTACAAAAACTGAAAAAAAATTACAAAAATACGGAAGTCAAGTATTTTTCCAGTTTTCGTACGATTTTAATTAGGAAAATATTACTTTTGAAAAAATATTTAGAAAAGTACTATTTTTAAAATAGTTACTAGTTACCTGGTTACTAGTTATATACTAGTTATAAATATCTTTGGATATTAGTTTCCAGAAACTGGTTATCAGAAATTAGTAATTATTTTTAAAAATAGTATTTTTCTAAATATTTTTTAAAAAGTGATATTTTCTAATAAAAACCGTACCACATTTTGAAAAATACAAACCACCATATTTTTCAAATTTTTTTATTAAATACCGCATACTTTCTAATTTCTCCATAGTTATATCATTTTCACCCTCTTCTTTTCGTAGGAATAGTTATTATTTCTTTCCTTATTTAATTTTTTTTATTCTTTTAGAAAAAAGACATCGTCCATCCTTCGTAACAACCCTTTAATAACGTGGATCAATGAAAAAAAATTTCAATTACCAAAGGAGAAACAATTCAAATACCGTGCGTTAACTCGCTTCAACTTTATCTTATCGTCATATTCAATACTAAAATTTTGTCAAGTTGGTTTGACTAAAGCTTCAGAGAGATTTTGCAAAGTCGTACAGTCTTGGCTTTGTTAGAAATTGACAGATTACAGGTTCAAAGCGGCAAGAATTTTAACACATCCCTAGAAATTGCACCAACAGTTTCACATGTTTGATAAATGAAAAATATGCCTATGTTTGGCATGATTTTAAAAGATATTTTGGGGCTCAAAAATTATTTTTGAGTGTGTTTAGATGAATTGTCAAAACGTTTTTTTTTTTTTAATTAAAAGATATATTTAACTAAGCATAGATTCACTAGTTTTTTCAAAAAAATCTTCTTAGATTTTTATTTTAAGAAGTAAAAATTATCCTAAACAGATAATAGAGAAGAGAATGAGGTTTGCTGTCGCAAAATGGTGTCATATGCTTTAAAAACCGACAACTCAACAAAGAGGGAGAACCAAGTGAAAAAGCATTTTGGTATAACAAATCTAAGTCTAAGAAAGAAGAGTCGGAGAAAGAAATAGAGGATTTAGGATATAGAGAGGAGAAAAATCTTAGAAAAAAAAACTGAATAGTTCATAATTTCATCGAACGTATGAAAACAGAATAGAAAGAAAATAGTTTATAGACAATTAACAAATCCTATATAGATCAAGAAACTAATTATAAGGGTATAAACCAAACTAAAATTCTTAGTAACTCACAAATGACTCCAAAGCACAATTATTCTAATATAGTCGAAAGAACAGGTAGTACATGAGCTTCGTGAATGTCCAACACAGAAGCTCCTAACGACCAATCAATGCACCCTCAATTGTTGAAAGAAAATTTTCATAATCAATCTTATACACTTACGTTGCTGCTTTCAAGCGCCTTGCTAATCTTCGATAGTGTCGTCTTTGCTGTTTCCAAAATATATATTCGAGTAAATTAGAGTAGTCATTTCAAATATTCAATAAGACGAATTTTTGAAAAACAAAAAATAAAAAGGAGTAGGATACAAAAAGAAAAAGCAAACCCTGGGTGTGACAGATGGAGAGATTTCAGTCAATGCTTGCTCAAAATGTGTTGTTTTGATAGTTTCAGTTAGATCATCGTTAAGAGCAATTATAGAAGCTTTATATACCTAGTCATAAATAAAATGAAACAAATAACTCTTAACAAAGTATAATTTCATATCATACATCAAATGAAACATTTTAAGATTATGGTAATAGCATAGACAGACCAACCAGTTCAACTAGATCAGCCCCACTGAAATGATCACAAGCCTCCATTCGTCCAATAGCATTCAAATCCACATTTGCATCTAAAGATTTTTTCTTTGTCAAGGCTTTCAAGATTAGGCCACGTTGGTCGGGAGTTGGCAAGGGCACGTACAGCCGATTTCCAAACCTACCGGGTCTCATAAGAGCATCGTCCATCACCTCAGGTCTGCAACAAAGTACACAAATGGATTGTGACCATGCTAGCTAGCTAGCTAGCTATCGTGTTGGGAGAATTAGTCCGACCGGATCCTGTTCAGATCGATCGGCGTATATATAATATATAAAAATAAGACCCCACTTTACTTTTATCCGATAGCTTGTCCTCCTGCTGAACCCTACCATATTTGGGAGGCAGGAAACTCTCGCAAATCATGAGCATGACCACTCGACCTAACCCTGACCCTATTTATCATTTTTAGATTTTGAGACCCCAAGAAGAAGATGTCAAACGCATCAGTTTGATGACTAGTCAAAAGGGTTTAAATCTCCAACAACAGAAAGAAAGGTTTATTCTTCCAAAATATACCATTCCGGTGTGTATATCCTAACAAATTTCCCTATCATTTTTAACAAACTGAAAATGAGGATGAGTAGATTTACTTATTTGTTGCACCTATTACGAATACACCTCGGCGCTGATCTCCACCATCTAACTCGATAAGCAACTGCAGTGGTGGTAAGAAATAGACTCAAATGGTGGTACACATAACTAATGGACTCGAATGAAATCAAGAATAAGAGCCTTGTAGATTTTTTAACCTGTTTCGTTAGCCGCTCGGTCACAGCTTCTCCTTCTTTACCACGATTTGCTGTTAAGGCATCCACCTATAGTAAAAAAACACAGCAAAATCAGCAAGTTAATAACGGTGACATTTGTGTCTAAATGACAAGAAGATCAGAAATCATTATTGCATAACTTGTGCCACACAATCAATATGGCTCAAAACTGATTGCAATCCAAGTCTTATGTAACTATCTTACGGTATGTTATGCGCTATTATTCAAAATCTATTGAGAATGATTTAAGAATGATTTTTGGTACTGTTCCACACACTTGGAATGTATTTCAACCTACTTCATCATTAAATTTACAAAAATCCTAAATAAGTCAATCATATATATAAAGTCTTACATCCATTTGGAATGTAAGTCTTCACACTAGAATAACTCCTCGTTACCAGCTGTATCAGTGTTATCACAGTAGTTCTGTTGTCAAAACATTTACATTCAGCTGACCTGTCCAATAATATCCTGTTCCTTTACTACTTTTTTTTGGGTTATCCGTCCGTACAAGTTATTTATGGAAGAAGGCATCACATCATTCTGTTATGAAAAAGACAAAATTATCCATCCATACGTATCCTGTCAACAACAACAACCTTCTTCATGCATAAAATTGCTTAACATTCTCTAAAAGGTTTGTGTAGTATTTGGGATTCCTTATATTGTTGGCAATAGCTATTTGATTACGATGACTTAGCTTGAAACGATTTCATCAAGCTTTCTCGAGACAGATCATTGGAATTCACAAGCACGGAAGAAGTTCAGAGACATGGTGACATCCAAAAGGGAGTTTATATATAGTTATTTATTCTTGAGTCTATTGTTTGTAAAACTTCTGTGATTGAGTTGATTTTCCTTAATATCTAGACTTGGTCCCGTGGATTCAGGCATTGCTAAGCCATGTTAAATTTGCTGCAGTTCTTTTATTTGCTTTCTTGCTTCTTACCTTCTTCATCTAGTCTTAAATTAATAGATTTAAGCAAGATTAGCTTGGTGAACTCGGATAATTCTGAAGTTACAATAATTTTTTTTCTCTGAAACTAAATATCATCAGGCAAGTAAATGATTGAAGTCAAGAAGAGACACCACCAACCTCATCAAAGAAAATTATGCACGGTGAACATTTCCTTGCACGGCTAAATAACGTCCGTACCGCCAATTCACTTTCTCCAACATATTTATTCAGAAGTTCAGGACCCTGCAAACATGTCGATCATAGAAGCTACACAATTAAATCACAAACAATACTCCAACTTTGGACTAGATTGGAGGAAATATTACGTACATTCCATACTTCTACTTCAATAAACATCTCAAAAAATATGAAAAGATCGAGAAAAAGCAAAGCTGGACTGACCTTGATGTGAATAAAATTAGCTCCAGCTTCATTAGCAACAGCTTTTGCTNGCAAAAATCCCATCTCTAGATCCACTCCAAGTTTCTGAATTGAATAACGCAAGTGTTTCATATATAATGTAATCAAGAATCAAATAATTCAACTATAAAAGAACAAAAAAAATTCCATTTTCTCTACACCCTGTTACATCGCTTAATTTCATTGTTACAGAGTCAAAACTAACCATAAAAACAACAAAGCAACTGAAGAATGAGAGAGAGCCATAGATTTAAAATAGATATATTTGAAAAAATATTTATCGATTTTGGCTCAGGTTCAAACAGTCAGCAACAGGCCGCTATACTAGCCAACTACAGGTTCATTTTTTCTTTCAGGCCACTAACCATAATCATAGCTCTTTAAAAGTCCGGACTGACCAAAACTATAACAATGCAATCAATCCACGGATCACGATTTAAATTCACTTGCAAACACTATTATTTTAAATACTTAATCTTAGGCAATTCTCTGCAAACTAAATGAAGCGAATAACAACTAGACCATGCAGTCTATATGAGTTGTCAAAAATGCCGTACCAAGATGTGAACATGAACTTTTCAACCACTTAGAATTACCTCATATTTCTCAGGATATTTAATACGCCTAACTATGTGTAGATCAAGTTCCTTCCGTAAAAGATCAAGCCCACCAACATCTTCCCATTTTACTTCAGGAATGGCAGAAAATCCTTCTCTTGTAGTAGAGGGTTGGACCATTTTAATTGCTTTCTGCAAAAGATCACACACAAATTAATTAATGATCGCGCTAAAAAAGTTCGAGATACCAAAAAGTAGATGGAACTTATTTACAATCCTTTTAAAGAATAAACACATCTGCAACAGACTTAAACTTGCATATATAGTCATGTACATCTCAGTTAAAATGGATATGTGTTTTTAACAAATAAGAAGCAATTTCTAATGGGGTTTTGAAAGAGAGTTTTTGAAGACAAAATAGTTAGTTAAAAATTCTTCTAAACAAATTAGTGAAAGATAAATCATTTTTCTTAATTAAGACACTATTTGTATCATGAATAAGGAAATTGCGCCCAATAAGTAACTTCCTTTAGTAGAAAATGTTAAGAAGAATTGCAAGCAATGATTCTCGCTGAATAATTTCTATTTGGAACAAATAAATGTATTAGCTTTCAAAAATGAGATTTACTTACCTTTAGATTATCTCAAAAAAGACAGAATTTCAATTTAAATATAAAAATGTTAAACCTTGAGATCAATAGAATATTATTACATTAGTACACAAACCTCTTTGAAGATAAAAACAAAGTCGTCAAACTGTTCCTATTAGACTATAGGCATTCCAATATTAGTCCAAGCTACGTGTAAAAATAAATTTTAATTGATGATTTGCTTTTCTTTCAATAAAATCTCTTTGTGAAGTTATATAGAATGAAAGAGATATTTGCAAACAACAGCATGTGGAGTTTGAGAATCACCTCTAAATCAGCCGTAGTGATGCAAATATTTTTCTTTTCCTCACGTGTCGCAGGTGTTTTCAAATACTCCTTACTTTGCTCCTCATCCGTAGAGTTTCTACCTAACTTAGACTTTCTTTGATCCAACATCCTCCATACTGCAAGGTAACCAGCTTTGTCAACCAGGGCCTCCAAATCTGCTGCAACAAACCCTGGTGTAGACCTGGCTATTTTGAGAAGGTCCACACAACCTTCAAGTCTTTTGGTTCTTGCTAGGACAGAAAGAATCTCTGACCTGGCATTTTCATCTGGCACATCCAACTCAATCTCATAATCAAATCGCCCACGTCTCCTGAGTGCAGGATCAAGAACGTTAGGTCTATTAGTGGCTCCAATAACAAGAACATAACCCTGTCCATTATCAGAAGATTCAATGGATTCCGAGTGTGCATCCATGCAGGCCATTAATTGCATCACAATTCGCCGATCCGTCTCTCTTTGTAAATTCTCTCTTTTTGAAGCAATCGCATCAATCTCATCAATAGATATAATTGAAGGGGCAGTCTTGTATGCTTTTTGGAAAAGCTGCCGTATATTTTCTTCAGATTCACCTGAAAATATAGTCCAAGAACACGTATAATTATTGAAACAAAACAAACACTGACAAGAGTAGGTAGAACAGCTGACATGACCATTAAAAAGTTGCTCAATATATACATATATATATATGTATACCTGAAATACTGGAGACGAGCTCAGTGGCAGAAATCTTATAAAAGGGGAAGCCAGTCTCATTAGCAATTGCATGAGCCAATTTGGTCTTACCACAGCCAGGAGGGCCATGCAGCAAAAGCCCAGACATTAGCTGAACTCCAAGGCAATATTCCAAAACGTCACAATGGTGGAACAAGACAAGCATATCCTTATCAAGTTGCTCCAACACCTTGTTCATCCCACCCAAATCCTTAAACATCGGCTTTCCCTTCCCCTCCTTCCCTAGTTTAACAAAACTAATCTCATCACTGCCACAAACATCAGGCTCCAATTCCAAATTAGTCTCCTTATTGTCCTTCTTGCTTCTGGATCCAGCATGTGATGCCCGCCGCGGCTCCGACATTAATGCTCCATATTTATCATTAGAACAACTGTTCTCTTCCCATTGAGTGTCCTCCTCATGATCAACACACCTCTTGTACTTCTTCCGCGGCGGAGAAATCGACCGAGCTTGCCTCTTCCTATGGGATCCAACGTACGACTCTCGTAGCATTGACTTTGCCACGTCGTACTGCGGCTCCACTTTCTCACCTTGCTCTCTCACCACCCCATCATCATCATCGGCAGAAGAAGAGTCGTTCTCCTCCGCCGATGATTGAGTTTGCTTCGTCATGATCCGGCGAGTACACAAGAGTGCTGGATCGAGAGAATCCTGGACCAGTTTGATGAGAGCGTGTCTCTTTTTTCGTTTGTATTCAGGATAGTTGGAGAGAAGATGCTCGATAATTTCATCGACGGTGGAGGCCGAGTTGAGGTTGTTCAGGGCTTCGAGACGACGTAAAAGGACTTTTTGCATTCTCGCCTGTACTCCTCCTGCCCTCTTCCNAAACCATACAACAAACAAAAGACATAATAAGAAAAATAAAATATATAAATAAAAGAAAAACTCAGATGCATCAATGAGAACACCAACAGTGATTGAGGAACAGGATCATCCAAGTTATGAAAAATCCGAATTGGTTTTACAAGATTGCTTTTTCACAATTTTCTTTTTTTTCCTTTCTATGGTTTTTATTAGACTGCTGGTAATGGAGAACGAGAATGAGTTATGAGACCTTTATTAAGTGTGTGTGCAAAATCAGATGAATTTGTGTGATAAGTGATCTTTTCAGCCTATTATATATTTTGAGTCCTAAAAACGTTCTCAAACAGAGAATTAAACGAAAAAAAAAAACAACCAACCACTATTAGTTTGAACAATGGAACATACCTGAACGACAGACAGTAGAAGATGGATTTAGGAAGAGAGTAAAGGCAGGGGTATTAAGAGGATTAGATCACGTACAACAATCAGTATTAGTTTCTACTAGGGTTTTTCAAAACACACCCTTAAAACTGTGATATCATGTACGTATAAGTTTCTATTAGGGTTTTGTCCAACACATTTAATTAGGTTAGCTGTTTAATTAACAGCTGTTGTTTAATTACACCGTTGTGGCCGAGAGAGAGAAATTAGAGAAATTTAGGTGGATAACCAATATTTTAAATTTGATTAATTAAATGTGCTTTTTTTAAATTTTATAACTAAATGTCCAGACATATTTCATATTCTCTCTCACATCTCTGACCATATTCATCCACACTCTCTCTCGAAACATACACTCCCACCCTAAGTATCTACTCTCTCACGTCGTCCAATAGACCATCGTCAGACTGCTCGATTGTTCGATAGTCTTGCATCATCCGAAGACCCAACTGTTGGAAGACTCGTTTGATGTTCTTTGTCGTTCGACTCCGTCTGATTCTGCCATTGTTGACTGAATTTGGACGAAATCTATGGTGTTTGTACCGAATTTGAACAAAATCTATGGAGTTTGAATCCTTCTCTTCATTTAATATTTTTGTATTTTGATTGTTTGGAATTTTAATTATGGGTGAGATCGAGAACTTTTGTAACTTTTTATTCTACTTTATTTTTATTATGATGAATTTAAGATGAATCTTGTTGAGATAGACAAATACTACAATCTTTAGTACAGAAAGTATTCCCTTTTTATTTACAAATTGTGAACTAGTTAATTCAGATTTAGATAAAGAAACAAGTCTCATCATAATTAACACTTATCATGTTTGTTTCTTTATATACAAATAAAGTCATGGAATCTTTTTTAGATAAATAAACTATTCAATTGAGACAGTTTAATTTAGAAAATATCATAACTGAATATAAGAGAAAATATTTACATTAAAAAGGTAAAATTTTAAATCTGCTTTTTAGGACAAATATCCCAATAGATAATGCTTGGCTCCTAACTATTACACTAAGTTTTTAATAACATCAATATGACATGTGATTTGTCATTATGCAATTGGGGTATTAAAATTTACTACAACGAAATTAATTATTACCAACTGAATAATGGCAAATCATATACCATAAGTGTTAGGTACAAAATATATATTAATAAAGGTGGAGTTTCAAGAATAAATTAGGTGAATACCACTTTTTTTTCCTCATTAATTAAATCTACCACCATACCACTTTTTTAAATGAATTCTTGAAGATCTTGATGGATTCTTGACAGATTCTTAACGTCAGTGGTAATCTTGACAGATTCTTGATGGATTCTTAATGAATTCTTGACAGATTCTTGACTAATTCTCTCCTAAAAATGGTAGAATCTAATAGTAGTGGTAAATTTAGTTAAACATTTGAAAAAAATAGTAATTGTCTACTTAACCTAGAGTTGGATGAACATCAAACGGTTCTAATTAATTAGGTAGTTGACCAACAAAATTTATGACAATTAATTAGCTTTGGATAGGCAATTGATTTGTGACCTACTGACATGATATTTTATAATATATTTTTTACTTATCTAAATAAAATCTTAATTTAAGATTCATTCATTGATTCCTTCTTATTCCAGATTTTCATTCCTATTCCCATTTCCTCATTATTAATTGGTATTAATTAAAAAAAATTTATATTCCTAAGTCAATTGTATTAAATATATTAATTACTAAGAAAATATCATTAACAATATTCCACCATTATAAATTATAGAAAATAGAAAAATCACAATTTTGCCTCTACTCTTTTCGTGAAATAATTTTGTCTCTTAAATTGGGGATTAATATTATGCTTGTTTTTCCATTTTATTATTTGCAAATAAAATTTTTAAGCGTCCCTAAATAAACATATTAAATAAATTAATTATCATTATATTTATTATATCAATCAGAAACGAAAGAGAAAAAATGATTTAGTTTATTATATTGTCGTATAATGATTTTATTCTTTTATTTTTAGGGTATAATAATTTTATTCGATTGATAAGATAAATTCAAATATTTTTTGGTTTGTTTGGGTGGGTTTATTTTCAACTAATTTTCGGTTTTTTTTTAATTTTTTATTATTGTTCCTTTCTAATGACTGTAAACCTGAAATAATCTTAGTTTGTTATATTTTTTAAATGAGGTGAATGCCCAGGTCAATTTTCAAAAAAATAAAAATCAAGAGGAATAATAAAGACAATTAAAGAAAGAGTGTGTAGAACCATGCTTTCGTTCTTTAATTCACAAAACACAATAAATAGAAGGACAAGAGGTAGATTGCCCTGGCTCTTAATGGATATCATACTTTCATTTTTTTTTTCTCATTTCAATTGTTTTATTTTTTGTTTTTTTCTTTTAAAAATAATAATTTTTAGTTTAAGATATGAAAATAAAAAGGTCCTAAAAGAAATGGGCACTTTCTGCATATAATGAATGCATAAAGAAATAATAAGATTTATAAGAATTTTTGTTTGTGAATGGAAAAAGAAATTAAATGCACATAGGTAATTGGGTGATTGTTTTAGGATTTCCCAATGCTAATTTAAAAAAATTGAAAAAAAAAACCGATAATTGGGTTAAAATAGAGGAGAAAAACTCTCAATGGGCATTCATTATAAAAGAAAAAAAATGTAAATTGATATCTTATAATAATGATATTTTTGAAAAGGTGTATTAATTAAAATCTTATTTATAGTGTTATTTAAAAAAATAGTAGGAAAGAATAAAAAATAAACATAATTTCATGTAAATTTATTTTGCAAACCCCTTAGCTTAGAGCATATATTATATGTAATAACTGAATGATGAACCACATTCATACTAAGGACATATGCATAGTAATATGCCTCTATGACTAGTTCGATCGAAATTGGAGAGCAAGTCCCTTAGGGCACAGGTTATATATGACAGCTGAATAAACCAAATTCATAGTAATTTAGGTTATATACACAATATTGTGTCTTTGCGACTAATTCAATCAAAATTGGATAGCAAGTCAATAGAGCATATATTAAATATAATAATTGACCCACATTCATACTTTAGATCATATACATAGTATTGTGTCTATATGACTACTTGAATCGAAAGCTGAGAGCAATTCTCTTAAGGCACATATGTTATAGGTGACAATTGAACCATATTCATAGTTTAGATTTTTTTTTTTTAGCCAAGTCATTCATATTTTAGGTCATATACATAGTATTGTGTCTCTATATCTACTTCAATAGAAAACAAAGTGCAAGTACCTTAATTTAAGGCACATATTATACATGATAACTGAATGAACCACATTCATACTCTAGGTCATATGTATAGTATTATATATATGCACAATTTTTGAATTTGTCTGTTCTTAAAATTTGGCTATATATTCTTTTAACTCTTTATTTTAAACATTTGGATATATTTTGAGATATTTTTAAATCTTTTTGTTTTAAAATTGGTTTATCTTTAGATATGACAAAGAGCCTATTTGGTTATGATTCGTGAAAAATAAAAAAAATGAAAAATAAAAATCAGATAATAGAATCTTATTTAAAAACAGAATATTGTATTAAAATTCAAATTTAAACATAAAAAATTGTATTTGAATTATAATTTTATAAAATCTGAGTTTAATATTGTTTAAATTAAAGCAGGATTATAACGTTTATTTTCTAAAATAAACTTTGTAACATGCTAAAGAAAAGCACATATTTTATTTTTGTAACAATATAAAAAGAGAAAATTCTAATTCTATAATAAGGAATGTAAGAGACTTAAGGGGGAAAAATATGAAAAATCATAAGAATTTCAAAAAATAAAATAAAATAAAAGAAAGCAAATTACGTAGACTAGGTGGTTATAAAACTGAGGGATAATTATTAGGAAATTTAAAGAAAATAAAAAATAATAAAATAAAAGGGAAGGCTTAGATGGAAAATGTGAAAACAAACTTTTTCAAAAAAAAA
>JXTC01000022.1:1265232-1281191 GCA_002914845.1 Trema orientale
TATTATATAATATTATATATTTAATTTAATATTAATGATATCTTATATTGAATTTAGTTTATCGAATAAATAATTGTCATACATTCTTCTCATCGAATAAATAGTTGTATTACATTCTTCTTACTAAAATAAATATAAAGATAAATACATTCTTTAATATTATAATACATTAAATCTAACAATAAATTAGGCTTAATTATGTAATATTAATACCAATTCGCACAAAATACAGTATAATAACTAGTTAGTTTAATATATTAGCTGTACCATTAGCATTATCCTTGATGCATAATGTATTAATGGAGTTTAAAATAGGGGTATGTAAGAGCGCGTGGGCAACGATACGATCTCAACTTCTTTCGCTACCAACCTCATCCCCTTAACATTCGACCAATTCCCTTCCACCTTGACTTTTGATGGCACTGACCCACATTCTATAATTAAAAATGCAAATAAACAGATTGAAAAAAGCTTTGTAGAAAATAATAATAATAATAATAACTGAAAAAACTGGAGAAGAAGACAAATGCAGATTCTTCTCATCATCATCATCATCATCATCATCATGCTCATCTCATTTCCCTGAATTTATTTATTTGTTGGGATTTGTCTTCTCTGCAAAATCCCATGTCAAATATGTCCTGTTTTCCACTTTTTTTTGAATTAATTAGTAATTCTCAGATTTGATCCTTCATCTTACACCTTCAGCTATCAATATGTCAAATCTTCATTCCTCAATCTGTAAGATTTTAAAATTTTTATCTCATTATCTCATATACCATTTGATTTATTTTATTTTATTTTATTTTTATTTTTGGGTTTAGTCTCAAAATGTTTGATTTGTGTTTTGTTTTACATCCAATTTAATTTGATGCAGAGAAGAAGAGAACGGAATTTTTTTTTGTCTTAAATACCCAAATTCTTGAACTGTAAGAAGAACCCATTTGAAGTTTCCTTTTTTACATTGTCTGACATAAAAATATCAGTTTGTAATTTTTATTTGAGAATTTTTACATATTTATATTATGTTTCTGGGATAAAAGAAAGTTTGAATTTTGTACAGCATTTTTTAAAATTTGTTTCTTTTTGGATGCAAGGTGGAGAGATGCTAAAATGGGTATTCTGGGATTGTAGAACAGTTTCATGGTTTGGTTGTGAATGAATGGAGAGGCTGGAGACTTCTTCCCAGCAAGATAATCCTGGTCCAGCTGATGTTTCAGGTACAATTTTCTTGTAACTTGATTTGCATATTGTGATTATAGATAATGATCAAATAAAATAATTTTTTTTTTATCCCAAATGATAAAGTATGAGAAACATGTGTTATGCATAGATTAAGGAAATTAATGCTTTTGTCAAGCTTTATGGTTGAACTTGAGAATTTAAGTATGTATTGTACGAAGAGGATCATGAGATTCTAGTATATTGCCTGAGGTATCTGGTTGGGTTTGAATAATTTTTTGTTTTTTCTATAAATATCTCTTATCCATAGTAGACAAAATTCAACTGTTATAGTCCTGAATTTTAGTCATGAGTTTGTTATTTGAAAGTAAGTTTGAACCAAAAGGTCAGGATCTAAGTAGCTAAGTCAGAAGGTACACTAAGAGTTGAGAACGCCATTGTCTATGCACCGGTGTTCCAAAGAAAAGCATTTAAGATCAAGAATCTCATGTAACTAAGTGTACTCTTATATTTTTCTCAAATTACTTTAATCTTTTTTTCTTTTTTTTTTTTGGGTCATTTAATTATATATGTGCCTTTGATATTTTCTTACCATGTACTTATATTTCTTGTCAGTAATAATTTGTTTTGCTTCTTCTCCCACTGACATATGCATCTTTTATTTAATGATTACTCTTGGATATTTATGGTTTTTATGCTTCCGAGTATCACGATAGATATGTTCCTTATCAAGGCTTCTGGATTTTTATTTTTCTGCATTCCTTACTGAATGTTGTACAGTTTTACTGTTAAAAGGAAATAATGTTGCAGGAATTGTATGTATATTGTTGAGCAAAAATTGTATGTATATTGTTGTATTCTAAGTTAATTCTACATGTTACGTTTGTAGGATCAGTTGCCCGTCTGTATGATCTCTTATGTTCAGAAACAGAAAGTTGGAGATACCAAAATGATCAGCCGACATCTTCTGGTAATTTGTTCCACTTTTCTGGCATTCAAACTTTTTCTTTCCCTCGATTCATTGATCTTGAGGGCTTAGCCATCACAAGTAGATGATACAAATAATCAAGAACAACAGTTGAGGTAGATGACGCTAAGTGATTTATTCTGACAGTGAATAAGTAATAAAAACTTATCCAACATTAGGTAAGGTTCGTGGGGTTAATTTGTGAATTTGACAGTAAGATGATTACCAGGTCAAAATAAAATAATATATGTAGCAAGAGAGATTACCAGCCAGATGTAATATCTTTCTCACAGCAAGTAACCTGTTCAGAAATACTTGTGCAAAGAATGTATGGCTCTCTCCTTGAAGCCTTATTATCTCAAATGATGTGGGAATGCATGAATCTGTTCCAGTCTTTGCAGCACAGATTTTCAATATAAAGTTCCTGAAAAGCATACAATTTGAATTCAAATTCTAAGTGATTTCTATGTTTATCATTGTTATAATTGGAATGATGCAATATTCATGAGTCTTTCTTAGCATGTAATTGATTCTCTCTTTTTTTTTTTTCTTTTTCTTGTCTGCATTTTTCTTTCTTCTTCAATTTGTAGCACAAGTCCCCATTTTTCTGTTGACATTCTTTGTGTTTATGTCAATGTAAGATCAAAATAAATGGATAGTGAAGAACAATAAACCATTCATCTTTGTTTTTCTTTTTTCTTCTTTAATTGTGGAATGCATGCATGTGTTTTATACCAATAATGATGTTTCCTTGCTCTTCTGAATGTCTCATATGATAGGTTTATGTAATTTTCATGTTTTTTCTGACTCATCCATTGAACAGGTACACAAGAAAGGCTGGAGAATTTCTTGCAACAATCTGGGAATCAACTTTGTGCAGATTGTGGAACTCCAGATCCAAAATGGGTGTAAGTATCATATGTTGTGATATTTTGTTTCCCTTTTGATAACTTCGGAAAGCAAACTTTCTGAATTCTTCGAAAACTACTCTAGATTTATGTTTAAGCTTCTTACTTGGCAACATCGTTCTTATCTGTACTTCTTTAGTAGATCACTGATTTACAACAGTGGTATTTTGCTCATGTTTTCAATTTAACTGTTGCTTGAAGACAAGTATATTCTGCAATTTAGATGATCTATAAGTGAAATAGATTTATGTTTGAGGGTGGCCGTAGAAATAAATAAAACTAATTTATTTGGATTAAAGCAAAGCATTTACATCGTGTTGAATTAAACAAGGTTAACAATATAATTTTTCACTCTTATGAATCATGAGATATTCTCAGAATATGATGCCTCTATACAAAGGGATCAGAGTCAAGATATCTCAAACTTGTAATTCTTCTTCTTTTCAGCCATATGCCAAGTACTCTATTTCACTGGGAAACTTGTAAATTTGGCTCACGAGAATGGCTGGCATTAAGACCATTTTTGACAGAGCTTCAGTTTCTTTCCCCAGTCCCTTTATATATTTTCTTTTGGTTATTCTTCACATTGCACCCAACTATAGTATTTAACCCAATGTATTGCCAGTTAACTTGGGACATTTTTCGAGGATAAATAGAAGTACAATATTACAAAATTATTTAGTGGAACAGAAACAAAATGACTTGGTCTTTTTGCTGATATTTCCTTCCTGGAGTACAGTATGTCATTCTATTACTATCCAATTTAGCGGATAGTGTAAGAGAAGCACGCTTAGTTGGCTTAGCTACAGAGAGAAACACACTCAATGCAGGGGGTACACCTTTTTGATGCCAAATAAGTAGCTTTTATTTCTTATACATTCCTCATTGCTACTTGGGTTTTTTTGATACTTTTCCTGTGAGTAATACTCTTTCTCCTCATAGATATGCAATCGATCACAAATGTAATTTTAGATCCTGAAGTTCTTTTATGGAAACCTGGAATAAGATATCTTTCGCAGTGATGCAACCATTGATTCAGGACATTTGTCTTTGTAATCAGTTCTTCAATATCCGCTAAACAAGATAACCTCACATTCTTAAGTTTGTTTTTGATTGATGGCTTTCTCATGATGATGTTTTTTCCCCACTTTGGTTAGTTGCATTGAATTTTGACTTCATCTGGTTTGTATCAGATCTATAACTTATGGAGTACTCATTTGTATCAAGTGCTCTGGAGTACATCGAAGCCTTGGAGTTCATATATCAAAGGTATGGCTCTAAATATGCTTGACTTAGTCGTCTGAAAAAGAAATTATGTAAGTGAAGCTAGACGATAGAATAGACAAATTATCCTTAGTAGGTCTTTTAGTGCACATCATCTCAACAGTTACATAAGAGGTGTCAAGAGTGGCCAATTATGCAAAATGAGTATAGAATCAAGATCTAAAGTTGTTAAGTGAAAAACATTAACTACCCATGACACCTTGGATATTCATATTAATGTATTAATCTAGAAGGAAACAGTTTAGTGGATAATACCAAAAATAGTCCCTCTATTCAGCTTAAATACCATGTTACATCCTCTGTAAAAAAAAGTTCCAAAAAGGATTCCTCTGTTTTTGAAAAGTGGAATGAAGTATCCATTTATCACCTTTTCTACTCGTAAAAGGCTGACTTGTTGCAGTTTTTTATTTTTTTTTTATGTTTTTGTTTGTTTGTGTGTTGGAGTTATAGGGTCTATGTTTCTATGTTTTTGAGGGGACTGTAATGGTTGCTAAACCAATGCATTGCTTTTTGATACTTTTTTAAACATAGGGGATACTTTTTGGATTTTTGAGAACAGAAGGTGTAACTTGGTATTTTAGGCTGAATAGAGCGGCATTTTTGGTTTATCCCAATACTTATCTAACTATTAGTGTTTTCATCCCAATAGTTATCAAACCATTTGGGTTGAATCTAGGGCCTTTAATTCACAACGAAATGTATTAAATCACTTTTTATCATTGATATATCAGTCTCTTGTAGCTATAATGATTTTCATAATTTAGAGGGGATTACCACCCTAATTTGACCCAAAATTTGTGCCAGGTTCTATCGGTGAAGCTAGATGAATGGAACGATGAACAAGTTAATACTTTAGTAACCCTGGGAGGAAACACTGCAGTGAACACTATCTATGAAGCATGCATACCTGTAAATTTGAAAAAACCAAAACCAGATTCCTCCCCAGAGGAGCGCTCGGACTTTATCAGGTAATACTAATAGAATGCCTGTGATAACCATATACAAGAAACATAAAGACATTCTGACAGAAACTTACTTCTTTGATACTCAGGAAAAAATACGAGCAGCGACAATTTTTGACATCTTCTGATCACATGTCATGTCCCTTTATACCTTCTCATAAGAGATCATCATCATCAAACAGTTCCCCCAGCATTGGTTCCGTGCAAGATAAGAAGCAATATGAGAAACAGGCAACTAAACATCGTATTGGGCATGCATTTCGTAATAGCTGGGGGCGAAAAGATGCTGAACATAAGGCCGCTAAGAAGCTTGACTCATCGGTAATGACTCTTGTATGATTTAATGCTTCTCATATTTGGCTATTTAGCTCCTTCTTGGATGCATTTTCTCTCCTTTGGGTAAGCTAGAAAAATTATATCTGCTACTATTCACAATTTTTATTATTTAATGTTAGAAACAGGAAGAATGATCTATATATTTCAGCCATTTCTCGAAGTAGCTTAGATTTATCTTGCTATTAAAATTTCCGTGTAAAAGTCTAAATAAGAAAATTCTGGCTTCTGTCTTGTTTGATTTCTTGAAACTCCAGTAAGTATCTTCTTTCAAAATACATTAAAGATAATCCCCTCACATTGGACATGGGTGCAACATATTTTCAAATTCAAATGGAACATATTCTTGGTCGCAGAATGTGTAAAAAACAGGAGATATTTATAACAATCTTTAGTAAAAAGCGTTGTGCTTTCTGCATCCCATATGTTTTTATTTATTTATTTTTTTTTAATTTTTTTGGCTAAAAACATCTCCTGTATTTTAGGACTTGCTATGTCGCCTGGTTTGTCCTGTTTTATCATGTCCTGTATGGTCTCAAAGGGAATTTATTGCAAAATAGAAAGAAGATGCACAAGAAGATATTTGCACATGTGAACCAAAATATTCTTTATAACGTATTTTGAAATGTCAGAGGCAAGAGGCATTGAAATTGTTGTTTAGTTTGGAATTTTGGTTTAATATGGCAAGGGATCTTATTGCTCAAGTGTCCTTTATAGGCAGGTATGGTTGAATTTATTGGACTGATTAAGGTGAACGTGGTAAAAGGCACCAACTTAGCTATCCGAGATGTGATGACCAGTGACCCTTATGTCATCCTTGCAATTGGTCACCAAGTGAGGCTCCTTCTCCTCAGTAACTCATATTATAGAAATAAAATGATTCGACTTTGTTTTACATAAAGTTTGTGCAATGATTGTTGCAGTCGGTGAAGACACGCGTCATAAAGAACAACCTTAATCCAGTCTGGAATGAAAGCCTTATGCTGTCAATTCCTGAACACATTCCTCCTCTAAAAGTGGTAAGTTTTACAATTATTAATCTCAAATTCCAGTAACTCATTCATTCGGACACAAAGAAAACCACACCCTCTATCTAATAAATGTAAAACCATGTTATGAAATGCTTGCAGTCTATGAATTCACTAGTAGAAATACCTAAAATTATTCTTATGCTCTCTTTGTTCACGTCATGACTATGGCCTCCTTAGAAAATGTAATTTGCAAAAAAAAAAAAAGACGAGAAAATTAGGCCATCTACGGCCATTTTAGAAAAGAATTGCAAATTTACAGTGGGCTCAATTTTTTCTAGATCTGGTACTATTTTTTTTTTTTAAAGAAAAAAAGTCATTTTTTAAAAGGTTTCTAGAAAAATACATTCTTTAAAGTAGTAACTAGTAACCGGTAACCAGTTTTCGAGTATTGGTAACTACTAACTAAATGTATTTATAAGTGGTAAATATAATTGATAACTGGTAATCAGTTTTAATCAGTTTTCAAATACTGGTAATTAGTAACTATTTTTAAAAATGGCATGTTTCTAAAAGAATTTTAAAAAGTGGTATTTTTTTAAAAAAAAGGGTATGGGAATTGGAAAAAAAAATGACCCACCATATTTTTATAATTTTTTTTATAGGTAAGAGTGTTAGAAACCCAAGGGGATCTTTGATTCAGGATAAGTTATTTTCTTTTCTCCCACTTTGAAATTTTATTATTTCAATTGCTTAAAAGTTGAAACAGAGAATTCTTGGATTTGAACATTTCCTCATGGCTAAGAATATGAAGGTAAAAATAACGACGGGAAACTCGAATACCTTTATCAAGATATAGTCATTCTGATAAGAAAAGTAATATCCGCTTTCATTAATTACACTTTGTTTTCTGGTGTTTAGTTTAGTTTTCGTCTCTTCTTATTATACCTGTGTTTTTGAACTTCAATAAAAGTTTTGTTTGCTATCGAAAAACATAAGAAAGGTAATAGCCAATCTTACAAGAGCATGTCATAATCTACTGTTGTAAGAACATAAAAATGATCTTCTGGTCTACTTGCATCTTTTAAGTGTAAAAATTACTCAAGTTATGGTCTGGACACCTAATTCTGGATGGTTAAATGCAGCTAGTCTACGACAAGGATAAATTCAAGACCGATGATTTCATGGGTGAGGCTGAGATTGACATTCAACCTCTGGTTGCTGCTGCTAAAGCCTATGAGAACTCGACTATCGACGAGTCAATGCAGCTTGGGAAATGGATAGCTAGCAAAGAGAACACCCTTGTTAAAGATGGCATCATCTACCTAACAGATGGCAAAGTAAAGCAAGAAATCAGTCTCCGGCTGCAGAATGTCGAGAGGGGAGTACTGGAGATTGAGCTTGAGTGTGTTCCTCTTACTCAATAATGATTATAATCATGATGATGATTAGCAGGGAAGACGCATCAGCAGTGAGTCAATTTTCAATCCAACAGTATCCTATGAGTTTCTATACAGATCTGAAAGTGAGTCAGTAGACAGGCAGTTGTGATGCAACAGTCACACGTTGTGTTGCTAACACAACTACTTCAACAAAGCATGATATATGACTTAATTTTTGTATGATTGTGCTTAGATTGTTATTCCTTACCACCCTTTATTGGTAGTAACCATTTTCAACCATGAATGCCTTGATATTATTCTTTGGGTGTCGGAAGAAAGTAAAAAAGTAAAGGATGAAAACAAATGGAGAACAGGAGATCGAACAAAGGATCAGGTAGAAGAAGGCAACTTACTATTACGAATTTATGCTAAAATCTCTGGAAAATTGAGTGGCGAGGAACGAAAGTATGTGAGACAATTTAAGGTGACTGCGAAAACAATTCAAGGACAGAGAATCCATTTAGCCAAAAAGATAAATAATTGAAAAAAAAAAAAAAAAAAGGGAACAACAAAAGTACTTAAAATTTCAGTAGCAGACTGAATGAAATGCTTACTACCATTGGTTAATACACTGTTGAACCCAAACCTTTATTAGAATATTCATTTTAGTCTCCTTAATAGATTTAACATGAAATATGTAAAAGGACTTATGAGAAATCTTTTAACACGTTTAAAGATCAGTAAATCATTTAAAAGTCAAGGACTAAACAGTCAACCTTTTCATACCTAGGAGGCAAGTAAAACCATATAATTAACACTTTCTAATGTCTCACAGCTAAATAATGGCCTTACCATCTACAATTAAACGTACAAGACGAGCAATAAGTCGGTTCCATATCCACCGATTTATGTCATATGGTCGAAATGACATCCCCTACTGGACTTTTCCTTTCGGCGTTTCAATAATAAGGCTATATAACACATAATAAAGTGTGTTTTGACGTGAAAAACTTGTTTTCTCTCTACCTGCCAACAGTGACGGAGCCAAGAAATTTTTTTAGAGGAGCATACACTATTTTTTTTTTTTTTGCTAATATTAAAATACATTAGTTAATCTAGACTAATATGGAATTAAAAAAAAATGTATTTAAAGTGATGCCAAAGAAAAATTATCTAAAATATTGGTAAAATTTAATATTTCAAAATAATATAAGTAAAACTCATAAATTTAAAAAAGAATGAGTTAGTCATATTAGGAGTACTATTGAAATTTTTTTATAAAATGAGGGCAAAAACTAGAATTATAAAAATTCAGAGAGGACAAACAGAGAATAAAACTCAAATTTTAGATAAAACTAAGATTAAAAATATAATTTTAAAAAAAATGGGTGGGGGGCCACCGCCCTCCCTAGCCCGTAGTGGCTCCATTATTACCTGCCAAATTGCTCTCCTCTCTCTCTCTAACAAAAGAAAACTTTCTCATGTACCGCTCGCAAGAGCCGAAGAGGGAGACCCCTCTCCTTCTTCGACCTCCCCTCCTCCTTGCTCTCTCCTCCTTCTCCTTTTCATTCTCTTCTCCGTGATCTCTTCTTAGGGATGAGAGTTTTTATTTTTTTTTCTTTTTTTAATTTTTCTAGTAAGTCTAGATCTTGGATCTGGTTATAATACCACATTTGTGTGAATTCGCAGCCCGTTTACCAGATCTTGTCTGATTAGATTTGATTAGACAGTTGAGTTATTTTTTTTTCTTCTATGGACGTAAATCTCAGAAAGTGTGGGCATCTTATAGACTTAGTCTCTCCGCCTAGAACGCAGTCCAAGATCAGGTGAAGGCAATTGATGCTGGTGGCCCTTATTATCCTCAATAGTAACCCACAAATCTTGTTTCTAGTGTGTTTGTGATCCACTTTTCGTCACCTCTTTTTGAAAAGTTTGAAATTGTAATCTTTTTATGCTGTAATGTGTACTATTATTGAAATTTTTTGCTTTCAATAATGATATTCCCCATAGCAGCCCGATTTAAAAAAAAAAAAAAAAGAAAAAAAGAAAAAGACGAGCAAGAAGTCATAAATTTGTTCCGAACGATGGTAATGCCATTTATGAAAAGGATATGAATTTGTATGCTCAAAAGTTAATAATCTTTGCAACAGCTGGCCAAAACAGAGCGAAGATGCACTGTCTCAATAATGGCATCTTTTTGCCTGGTTTCACCAAATAATCGAGTAAAAATAATTAAAATTAAAAACAGCAATGGAATCTAATGAACAATAGCACACAGCACAGAACATGAACGTTATTCCAAAAGAAAAGAACTCTATGAAAGTGTTATAAAACAAGTAGAAGTGACCGGGATATAAGGTTTACAACTAGAGTGACTATTTTCATTTCTCTTTCTTCGATTTTTATTATGCGAGTATAAGTATATATACAAGGCATTGGACAAGGTCCCGTTTTGCATTCAATATTATCGAAAGAATACTACTACACATTGACAAATTATTTTGACAAATTATTAAGAAAAAGTAACTTGATATGACATTATATAATTGCTCAGTATTTAACTCATAACTATAAAGCCGGCATCATTCCAGTTATAAATTTTGATAAAAGTATCATCATGTCTAGCATTTTCCATATCAAAATGAGTATTAGCAGATTGAGAACAGCCACTCTAATTCCATATCAGTTTTACGTATAAAGAACATCAATTTTATACTGCTATAACAACAACACTATTGTCTAGCAAAAAATAAAATAAAAACGACAGCAAAACAAGCTATGAACAGAAAAGAAAGACTAAGAAGTACATAGAGAGATCAGCTAGTCACAGTACTTCAGCAACAAGATAGTATCATTTCACATTCTAAAGAACTTAATAGCTTAAACATACAAATTCCAATACAGAAATTTCTAACTTTGGCTCCAATTCCAAACCTCCCTACAAAAACATTTGCTAAGAAAACTCAAATATTCACATTTCTAGATAATGTGCAGCAAGAAAATTAGAAAATTTTCACCAAAGTGATCCAAATATAGCTTTAACGATACTATAAGAGAAAGAGAGAAAAAAAAAAAAAAAAAGAAATTCCTTTCATTTCGTTGTTTATAAGATTGCAAAGCTTTTAAAGTGACTACAAAACTAAAATATTTACACTACATGGGGCAAAAGTGATACACTCCTGAAGTGAAGATTATTAGAAAAACTCAAATTTGGCATTTTTCAATAACCAACTATTGTCAAAATGCAATCTAAAACATGAGACCTTAAAAAGAAGAGATATTTAGGCAATATACCCAGATGACCATTTACTCCAAAAGAGCTCAAGAACAGCAATCAGGGCAGCGAATTAAACCGTTCTCATTACACTCCAAGCATCTCTTAAGCAACCCTTGGTCTTCATCAAACACCTTCCTACTCCCACTGCAATTCCAGCAAGGCACAAACCTCACATCTCCACAACTCTCGCACGCAAACCCGGCTTCTCGAACCCGAAAACCCTTGAGGATTTTGGCCAATTCGCCGGTTTCGAACATCTGTTTGATCACTTCGGCACCACCAATGTACTTCCCTCCTATGAAAACCTGAGGCAAACTCGCGTTCTTCTCACCCAAAACACTCTCCAACTCCTTTCTGTACGCCGAGTCCATCGATATGTCTCGCTCGTCGATCCACAGACGAAAGCCTCTGAAGATCATCTGAACCGCGTAACAGTCCTCGAACGTCCTTCGAATTCCTCTCAGGCTAGTCAAGTACACCACTATCCGGTCCTCTGTTCCCGGTAAACGACAGTCAGGGATCGCCGTTTTGGTGGGTTTAGGCTTGATTGTCGCCCTGGCGGCCTCGAAGATGGTTTTGAGCTTCTTGACCGAGCTGTAGAGTTTCTTGAAGGAGCTGGCGCGGTTGAGAGAAGGCTTCTGGGTTGAGGTTGGGACAGAGGAACCGGAATTTTCCGCGATTTCGAGAATTTTCCCGGAATCTGCCATCGACCCAGATAGGAAAAAGGCACGGAGGATTCAAATTCTGAAGATTTGAGACGATCAAGACTTGATTTGAGAGTTGAGACGATCTGAACCGTTGAAACTGGGGCCAGGAGTTCAAGTTCTCTGTCTTCAAGAGTAGTGATGTTTTTGGTTTGGTTTGGTTTGGTTGTTTGGAGAAATGGATGGGGGGAGGCTTTAGTTTTTAAGCCCAAAGGACATTGATGCGTGCGGGTATATATGAAGAAGTGTGCATTTCTTTTGTGCCTGCTTTGTGGAAGTGTTTGAGAGTCTCTAATGAGAAATGAGATTAGCTACGTGGTGAGGTCAGAAACAAACACCACGGCCTCCCTTTGAATCCTCAACGCGGTTTTCCAATTCGACTCTTATTTTTTTCCTTCTTTTGTTGGTTTCTATGATACATACCGCACGTTAGAAATTAAATACGCGTGTCATAGAATATAATATTAAGTTAACCGTCCCGTTTAGCCTTTTATATAATATTATATTACAATATATTAATAATATGGATTATGCTAGGTGTACTAAATTTTTAATATCAATACTTGTGGCATTTGAGTTGGCACTAATTAATTAGTGTATTAAAACTTACCACAAATAAGTTAATCATATTCACTAATTGAATATTGCCAACTCATATGCCACATGTGTTGGTATTAAAAATTTTATAAACAATTTGGTACACATAGCATTATCCTTGTAATATTGGTCTAGATCTTATGAGTGTGTAAGATGGGATGAGTTCGAATCTTAGCTAGACTCGTTTATATATAAATTTTATAATAAAAATTAAAAAAAAGAAAAATAAAAGAACAAAGCTCGAGAGGAAGTTGAGACGTTTAATAAGTTTCTTGCTTCAGTCAACAGATTTTACAAGTTGCTATGTAATCACTATTTTAAGTAAAAATTGAAATATATGGTAATGATAGCTTTTCAAAGTTGATTTTGGCCAAAATACAAAAGTATAACCACCATTTTAAACAAAATTTAAAATGTATTATAATGATTGCTTTTCAAAGTTGATTCTGGCCAAAATACAAATTGCCTACACTTAGATACTGTTTTTAAACAGCACAACAGTTTTGTAAATTTAAGCCATCAAACATCAAGGTCTTTTTTCTTACAGTTGCTTCTTACTCATAACTACAACTATAAAAGTCTACAACACAGTTACAATACAGTATAATATGGCATGTTGTCATACCAATGCCCATGATTCCCACACATAATGTGCACATGGTTTTTGTGTATACTTAGAGATATTTTTGTCTAAAGTCATTAGTCAAGTCTGTGGCCAAGTACTCCATATTTAGGTCCTCAGAATTAAGGAGAAGTGGTTTTATTTTGGAAATTCCCTTGTTTTCTTTAAATTTTGTCATATGTTTGCTTGGCAAAAATCATATTTCCTCCTGCCAGAAGACTAAAAGCTCAAAATACATTTTAGAGGGGTGACCTTAGTACCGATGGAGCGGCCTTGGCCAACATCATGATAGGGGTAAAGTTATGTACTCCCTTACCTTATCAATGAGAAGTAAAGCACATTCATGCCCAATATGCTACTTACTTGTTGTTTGTTTGTTGCTTACATGTTGCTTACTTATTGCCTCGCTATCTCTTGCTTTGTGCTTGATTTCTATGTAATTGCTATTATCGAATATGCTTCTGACAATCTCACATTCCAATCTCAAGTCTCAGTATTTCAGATCATCAAGAGGTGTTCTTGATTATTCTCCAATAGAAAGATTCAACTTGGTGTTTACTCACCTTATCTTCCAAGAGCTAGAGAATAGATAAAAAGACCAAGAGTTAGAGGTTTGATCATCGTTTATAAGAAGAACAAAGAGGAACACACATCAAGAGGTAAACACAAGATCCTTATTCTCTGGGATTTTACATCTAGATTTAATTTATGCTATATTATGATCCTGTTTATACAGATTGTTCAATAGCTGTGAAAAGTATGTGTTCATGTAAAAAGTTCTGTAATCTTTTCTGCTAATTTTTTTTTATTGTGCACATGATGTGATCATGATGTTTCTAATAAATGCATGTATATATATATCATTAGTAGATTCCATCAATAGTGCAGGTCAATGACTTGGTCTTTCTAGCAAACTTCTACATCCATGATATGGAAAAAAACGGTTTTCCCAATTCAACATCTACTTCTGGAGAGACCATTCATAAAAACAACTCGAGCTACAGTATATATTCATAACGGGATCCTGTCTGTGGAATTCGATGGAGAGGTGCGCCACTTCAAAATTTTCAAAGTTATGATGTACCCGAAAGAACTTGAATAAACTTGAGCGCAAAAAGAAGAACTACGTTGGGCTGAGGATGTGAAACCAAGCACCGGTTAGGAGGCAACCTAATGGATTTTCGTATTTTTAATTATTCTGTTCAAATAATTTTTCTTTTATTTTCTATTTTGGTTTTGGTTTTGGAACAATTTTAGTCTAGGTTGTTTTTTTTTTTTTTAATTTTTCTTTATTTTATGTTTTTTTTGTTTTTTGTTTTATATATATATATATATTAGGGTTGTGTGCCACAGTGCCCAATGCCTGTCACCGAACGCCCACTCGGGAGTCTCAATTTTTAAAGGGGCTGAAATAACAAACTAATCATAGAATTATAAGGCTAAATTTTATTGGAAAAATATTACTAAGTGGAAACATTATTAAAATTGTGAAAGTAGTAAATGCCAAGGGGAGGATTTGTCAAAATCAAAAGTCAAAAATTAAGAAAAAAAATAAGAGATTCTGCCAAATTTGAAATTAGAAAATAATAAATATTACAATAAAATACTGTTAAAATTGAAACAAAGAAAAGTAGATTTTTCTAGAAAGAAATTCTGCCAAAATGAAAAACATAAATTTTACCCAACAAATAGTAAGCAGAAATTTTGTCAGAAAACAACAAATTAGAGTTTTGCTAATAATAGAGATTAAAGATTAATTCTAAAATTTTGTCGTAACAAATGCTATAGGGTAGACTGCTTTAGAAGTTAATAATAGATCAAAAAGTTAGTTTATAAAATAGATAAGTAAAATGTTCACCTACAACATAGTTCATGTTTTTATATTATATTTTTAAGGCAAAATATTATTGTGTTTTTAAGCTGCTATATTATGTTTTTTGCATTTATGCTTTCAATTCAGAGTATTATTTGCAACATGCCTACTAGTTTTCAGAAAAAAAAAAAAAAATAGTATGAATATGCTTATGACAGGCCTTGGTCACAAGTACCACTTATTTGTGCGTAAATAATACCCCATCAGTTTAAAATAGAAGTTTTTTAGGAGTTTCCCACCAGACCTTAGGGAATGTGCTCCCCAGACTTAAGACTAAAATTTTTTACTAAGGTAAAGATAAGAATAAGAATAAGAATAGAAGCATAATCAAGATACCATAAAGCTTTTAAGATTTCCTTATAACTATTAATTTTCAGTAAACAGCTTTCAGGAAAGAATATTTTTATGTATATGAATGTAAGATTTACTTATTGAGATTTCTTATTAAGTTATAACTGCGTTATCGATAACTAAGAAGGAAACTAGAACTAGACAATGAATAACATGATAAGAGTGATTGCAGTTGTCATCAGGAAGTAAGGGGAGAATGACTTTGTTATACTAAAAATATTTGATACTGGCACTATATACCTTCTGCATTATGTGAATTAAAATCTAATAAAAAAGTACCCTTTTTATTTTATTTTCTCTGTTCAAGTTTAAATTTATCAGTGTTTTTTTTATAAAAAAAAAAAAACAAGTGATAGCACTTGGCCAGAGTTTCCGCCCAATGTTATCACGGCCTATCGACTTACGGAACTAGCAGTGTGCTAAGGGACCCAACTGTAAATGCTTTTAAAGGAATTGCATGGACTCAAATGTTTAAGAAAGAAAAGGGTACAATGGGAACTTTTTGAGATTTTAAAGCATACATAAGCATACATAGTTTTTACTTACTGA
>JXTC01000022.1:1282369-1332386 GCA_002914845.1 Trema orientale
CACAAAACATAATTACCAAATTCGCCCTACTTACACCCTTTATTGTATCATGGGTTTATGGCACGAATGGTCCTTGCACCATTCAATATGTGGCAATTTGGTCCTCAAAGTTTTAATTGTGGCAATTAAGCCTCTAAGCTTTTCAATCTATAATAATTTAGTCCATAGATTGTCTAAATTACAACTTACTATTAAATGTCTAACAAAAAATGTACACAAAGAGCACGTTGCAGTATCTGAAAGAGTATTTAAAGAAAAATAAATTGAACAAAAGGATTTCGAAAGAATAAAAGATGTATCATTTATATTTTTTAGGATTTTTAGAGTTACAATTTTAGAAATTTTTTTTTTCTATGATTGATTTTTTTTTTTCTTGAAATTTTCAAATTATTTTTTAAATACATTTTTAGATATTATCACATATTTTTGGTTAAAAATTCTTGAATCATAGAAGGACTCAATTACCACAATTAAAACTTTGAGCACAAAATTGGACCATTAACCCTTGTATCGTATATCATAGAAGTTAAAAAGTTTCAACCCGAACCCCAGCAGTTTCGAAATCCGACTCTATTACACTTTGCTACTTGTTGCTGCTACGCCTCCTCCTACTTCCTCCGTTGCCACCCTCTAAACTATAGATTCTCTCTCTCTCTCTTCTTTCTCGCTCTTATTCGATTTTGATGTCCACACCAAAATTCTGGATAATGGCATGGATTTGAATTCGGTTTCTGCCGCGTTTTCTTCCACCGAACGAAATTCACAGAAGGGTTTAGGGTTTTGCGTCCTCTGGCACTAGGGTTTTGGGTTAGGGTTTTGGGTAAAGCTGAAAAATGATGTACGGCGATCCTCAGCAGCAGCAGCAGGGTGGGGAGCTTAACAGGGGCCCACCACTGCCGCCCCCTCCAAATCCAATGATGCGTCAGCCCTCTGCTTCTTCTTCCACTAATATCGCTCCTGAGTATCACCATCCTTCTGGCCCTGCTCCTCCGCTTCCTCCTTATGATGGTGCGTTATAAATTCCGTTTGGTAACTTGGAAAGTGTTGTGCGAAAGGGAAACCAAAGAAAATCTGGTAAAAGACAGAATAATCATCCAAATGGGTATTTATGTATATGTATAAATTATTATTTTTTTTCTGAATGTATTTTTCATATGGGTATGCTATAGAATGCTAATGCATAAGAAGTAATTCATATATCTGACTTTTAGCTAGATAAGTACTGTGGAAATAGGCAAGACTGGTTAGAAGGTGTGAGTGAGCCCATTTTTATTTTATTTTATTTTATTTTATTTCTTTGAACTGTTGAATTCTTGGCCTTTTGATTGTTAGATATGGAATGTGTGAAATTCTGATTGTTTTTGTCCCTTGTTAATAATGTTAATAGTATCTATTACGAAGTTTTATGCTTAGACTTCATATGGTGTATTTCTTTTTTTTTTGGGGGTATTTTGCAAGTTGTTTCTTTATCTGAAATTAACAAATTTTGGTTGCAGCTCATGCTGATGGTTTTGCTGCAAAAAGGATGAGAAAACTTACGCAGAGGAGGGCGGTCGACTACACTAGCACTGTCGTCCGATATATGCAGGTGACATTTGTTCTTTTTTCCTCTTCATTTCGAGGTTATAATTTGGTTTTGATACTTATACAATTAGTTTATTTGTATTTTATGTTTTTAACAGTTTTTGTAAAGCAGCATTTTTGTTGAGATTCTTCCTAGGTTCGGCAATTAATGCATCCTGTGGCTCATTTATACTTTGTTGGGTATGTAATAAAAGTTGGGGAGGAGGGAGAGAGGCCACATTTAAACTTTTATGTTTATCAGTTTGATTAGAGATGGTGTCCCATTTAAATGTATCCTAGACTCCTAGTCTAAAATTGCTTCGGTCTTAAATACAGGTTTTTTCTCCATTCATTGAATTCTATAGTATGCTAGACTTCTTCCTTAACTCTTTTCCACCCTTGACCCCTTGAAACACCCCCCGCCTCCCCAACCCACTTCTCTGCCTCTTTTTTAGTTTTCCAGGGGGGAGAGGTGGGTGGTGCTGGTTAGAGCCCTCTCTGGTATTTCAATTTCCATCTTGTTAACTCTTGTGGGTTCATACTCTATCCATTCTTCAAAAGTTGCTATATCAGCTCTTAAGTAAAAAGGGATATCAGATTTTCCTTGTAACACATCATGTTTTGACTTGGATCAGCTGTCACATCATGTTTAGAATTTATACTGCCTCTACTATAGTTGGGACTGCACCTGTAACAATATATTTCGTAGTGTGGGTTCTGGATACTGGCTTATTGTGTTATTAACTTGTAGAGGATGACATATATTCTAGTACGGTATTTTTTAAGTACCTAAATAAATGTATAAAAACTTTTAAGTTATAATAATAGTAACTATTTTTGAGTTTTATGGAGTTCATTGATTTTTTTTTTTAAAGACAACAAAATACAGGAATGAGGAAACCAATAAAAGTTCCTCACTCAGAGACAAACAGAAAGTATATAATCAGAACCTGCATTAACCTAACAATTCCCAAATTCTCAATGAATCACAAAAAACCGAACTTTTACACTCTTTAACACTCTTCAACCAAATTGCCACCCAAAATTTAACTTTTTCCCATATTTCCTCCTCCAAGGATACAATGTTTTCCAAAATTCTTTGATTTCTTTCAGACCACACATCCCAAAAGATAGACATAACAGAAATGCTACATAATACTTTTCTCATTCTACTTTTAACATATCCAACCCGTTCAGACGTTCAGTAAGCAAAGCAGAAAATGTACTAGGACTGACCCAAGAGCTATTAAACTCCCTCAATAGCATCTACCAGATATTCATAGTGAAGTTGCCGTGAATAAACAAATGATCAATATTCTCTCACAACTTCTACACATCACACACCAACCCGAGTAGAGTGCTTGATAAGGCCTTCTAAACTCCCTTTGTTGCATTGATCTGAATTATTTAAATTTGTGATGTATAAGATATTACCAATATTTTCTACTTCATTAGCTCCCCAATCTTTACTTAAGTTTTTCCCTTGAGCATATATTTTTGTCATAAAAGAGAACTGGATGTGTGTGCTTCTAGCAGGTCTTCCGATTTTCATTTACAAAATTACATATCCACTGTAAATGACTGGTGCTCTTGGATTTCTGCAGATCCGTATGTGGCAACGAGATTCAAGGGATAGGACAGTATTGCAGCCAACGGCAGCAGCGGCTATTGATGTTTGTAATCTTTTATTGTTAACGTTCTATTTTTTTTTACAAATAACGTCTGGAAGCATCCATTGCTTTGCTTGTCTAATTATTAGTCTGAATTTGGTTTATTCATGTTTATCTTTTATTTTTTTACTTGGCATAGATGTTGCCAACAGTGGCATATTCGGACAATCCATCTACTAGCTTTGCTGCAAAGTTTGTACACACTTCTCTAAACAAAAACCGTTGTTCAATTAATCGGGTCCTGGTAAGTTTTATAATGTGCTTTTCTGCACTTTTATTTGCTGAGTTGTGCTTTCTGAATAATCTGTCTAAAAGCTTGCTTTATCTTGTAGGTGGTACTTACAACTGTTGTATATTTTATTGAGACTGATAGTTTTGTCTTTCTGAGCATGAAGCGATTTTATTATTTCTTTTGTTGTGGTGTTGAGTTCTTTTGATTCGTGTGACAAGTTCATGGGAGCTTGGTAATTGCGTAGAAAACTCAAACTTGATATGAAAGAATTAGGCATGCGTATGGATCACATAATGGTGGGAACCGGAAAAGACAAGGCCTTTGATAGTACTTATTGGCTTTTTAGGTATCCGTGTTTCTAACCACACTTGTGGTAGGTAAAATAGTCCGTAAATTTTTTTTGTACAGAAATAGATGCAGAAGAGATATTTTAATTATTTTATTTTTTATTATTTATTATGATTATTATTGTCTTTTTAAGATACAAAAGCTATAATATCTCAAACCATTACAAAGACAATACAAATAAAAGGAGGACCAATCACTAGAACATGTACGAAAAAAAACATGATTATGCTTGAACCTCCCAATCCCTGATTAACTCTAAAACGAACAACCTTTTAAACTTCTTTTTTTTTTTTTTTTTAATGTGACCAAACTTTTGACATAGAAGGGATAATTTTGTTCCTGAATACAAGAGGTAGACGTGACAGATGGGCTTGATGTTAGGTATAGTGGGTTTTGTTTAATATGTACTTACATGTGCCTCATCAAATTAGACTAAGCCTTGATATACTTTTATTGGGCATGAACTGGAGCAAGTCTCTGCAACTTGGACATAAATAATGAACACTACTTTGCATTTTCTTAGTTTTCGTTGATTCGTGCTTTTTCGTTGGAAATTGGAGAGTTTGTGTTATCTTATTTGTGCCACAGTCTGTTTAGTTGTGCTACTACCTGCCAAGCATTCTCAAGTTTGCTGACTTGTTCTTTTTTTTTTATTTTAAACAAAGTGGACTCCTACAGGAAGACGGCTTATTACTGGCTCTCAAAGTGGGGAATTCACGCTGTGGAATGGACAGTCATTTAATTTTGAAATGATTCTTCAGGTACTCAACTTCGGAGCATAAGATATTACATTTTTCATTGAGTAAACCAATGTGATGGCCTTTGGTTTACTCTCCTTCCTAAAAATAATGCAGGCCCATGACCAAGCAATCAGATCAATGGTATGGAGTCACAACGATAACTGGATGGTCTCTGGTGATGATGGAGGTGCAATAAAGTAATTGTATTCTCACACTGAAGCATTACTATTAGCCCTTTTGATTTATTATTGTTGCTAGCTTCTGACTGCTGAAACAAAGGGAAGTTCTAATGTTACTCTACTTTTGCGAATAAATTTTAGGTATTGGCAGAACAATATGAATAATGTGAAGGCAAATAAATCTGCTCATAAAGAGTCAGTTCGGGACTTAAGGTGCATATCTACATGTATTTTTCCTATATGAGCATTGTCCATGGGGCATGTCATAGATGACGTTTTGGAAACAGCTTTTGTAGGACTGACTTGAAATTCTGTTCCTGTTCGGATGATACTACTGTCAAAGTTTGGGACTTTGCTCGGTGTCAGGAAGAGCGCTCATTAACTGGTAAAGTGCTTTGAGTCTAAAGTGCTATGACCGTAAGATTGTCAATCGTAATTGTGTTATTCCTATGGTAATATTTTACTGGGACCAATATGTGTATTCTCTGCCATTATCATGAAATCAATTGTGTTTTTCCTATGGCACTTTACTAATATTTTACCGGTGCCAATATGTGTATTCTCTGCCATTATCATAAAATCAAATATTTAGTTACATGACTATATATGAATACTGTAAATTCATCTATGTCAACGCATACAATGCATTTCTCAAATTTTAAGTGGATTGTCATTTTTTTTTCTCAATCAGTTTATGCAAATTTCCTTGGGTTTGTAAATGACTGGATTTACAAACTAGATACAATGGAAGGAAGTACCCTAGTGAAATGTTAAGATCATTTCCGTTGGTTTGCTGGTTATGGAGATTCTGATGCTTTTGTTTGGAAAACAGTATCTGGTTCAGATTTATCTATTTTCATTTTTATTTTTTCGGCCAAGAGCTCATATTTTTTACTATGCTAATCTAGTTTATGAAGCTTTTGTTTATTCTTATGCTTTCTGTACTTTCAAAATTTTATTCTAATTGCTGTAAACCTTTACTGTAATTTCTTTTTGTAAATTGTGACCTATCCTATTATATATGCTGTATCTTTTCCCAGTGTGTAGAAATTATTGCTTCCACTCAGTGGAAAATAACAATTTCTACGGTGAAATGAAAATAGTGGACCACATAATCTTCTTCTTCTTCTTCTTCTTTTTTTTTTTCTTTTTTTTTTTTGGGGGGGATTATGTGTTTTTACTTGTTTGATTTTCAATATTTTGATTTTCCAGTAAATTTTCCGCCATGAGCAAAAATTCTTTTTGCATTTGGTTTGAATGTGATTACTACTATGTTACTATCCAGTTGAACTGTTGACTATTTCATAATGCTGGTCATGGCTGCATGGGCACGCTGCTTGTTTAGTATGAGGAAGTTTGTTATTGTAATGTTCTTGTGCTTTATATCTGTTAAGTATGCACTATGCATGAAGTAATCTTAGGAATTTTGTGGGTTTGAACTCAGGCAGGCCATGGTTGGGATGTGAAGAGTGTTGACTGGCACCCTACAAAATCTTTACTCGTTTCAGGTGTTTACAACAATTCTCTTGTGAAAGTATATATAGAGGTTTTACTGTAGGTTCAAAATTATATCATTGTGAAATTTCCGTGTACCTAGGTGGGAAAGACAGCCTTGTCAAACTGTGGGATGCTAAATCAGGGAGAGAGCTTTGTTCATTGTGAGTACAAAATCTGATAGTTCATCATGAGATATTTTGTTACCGGATTTCTTCAGAAGTTATGCATGTATGTTGCAGTCATGGCCATAAAAATGTTGTACTTTGTGTCAAATGGAACCAAAATGGTAACTGGATACTGACTGCTTCAAAGGATCAGATCATCAAGGTGGGTAACTCATCTTTTTTAATGTATTGCACTCACATAAGTTGAGAAATGCTTGATTCTCGTTTCTATTCTCAATTTTAAATTTCTTTGTCAAGTTCCCACTTTTTTTTTTTTCTTTTTTTTTTCTTTTTCCTTTTTCGTAGCTTTATGACATAAGGGCTATGAAGGAGCTTGAGTCTTTCCGGGGACATCGGAAGGATGTGACTGGTTGGTAACATGTTTCTTCCTAATGCACAGCTTTCTTATGGAGTGATTTAATTATTATATTAAACAGTTGTTAAACTAGACGTGATCCATCCGAGCCTTAATGTATAAGATGATTTATTTGGATGGAGACATCAACATGATTAATTGCTGATTCAATAACTGCTATAGAAGCCCTTTCTTGCTATACACCTTTCGCCATCTGTCATCTTCTTGTTATTTTGTATTTTCAACTATTAAATCATTATATGCAATGTAGTAGTGAGCCTAAGACTCTATTTTACTATTGATTTATGTAAGACTAGGTTTTTCTTCACGTGCGTGGTTTGATCCTATCTTGATATTCAAATTGCATTTCCTTTTTTCAGTAGGATATAGGTTTTCGTATTGGTGTGCCATTTGTAATTCTTTTTTCTTCTTCTTATTGTCATACCTCTCTCTCTGTCTCTCTCTCTCTCTCTTTTCAATTTCATTTATTTCTTAATAGAAATATCACACCATTCTGTGGCCTCTTATCAATCACAATTCTAACTCAACAAGCCTAGCCTTTTTTTGTGTCATTTGCTTGTTATGTTCTATCCTTTCTTGAGAACTCTACTTTATATCATCTACTCAGATAAATTGTTTCCCCTGTTTCGTTTTTTGAGGGAAGAAAAATCTTATTTCTTATTCTAAGACCTCACGGGATAGCTGAATATATAGAGTACAACCATAACAAGAAACTAGCTAAGAAAAGGAAATAAATCAGAGGAAATAAGATCCCTGATTTCTAGAAACAAAATAACTACAAAACAAATCTTTGCAAATCATAAAAGTAAAAGCTAGAATCGGATTGAGATAAGACCCAATCCGAAAAGGAGAATCAGATGATGATCTAAGATGATGATCTAACAGCTGTGACAACCATATAATCAGGATTTTCCATACCGGATTATATGCAGCATAATGAAAATTTCCTTTAAAAATTTGAGTGGTGTACAGACTTCTAAATCGAACTTCTCACTTCATAGTTCATAATTCTTTTTGAATTTGTAGCTATATTATTTGATTTCCAAAATTACATGATAGTATATATTCAAAATGTCTTATCCTCTCCTTATATGTGTTCCATTGTTTTATTTTTAATAAAAGCTTTTGTTTCTTAAGGAAAAAAAGTGTATTTCAAAAACTCCTTTTTTCTTCCTCGGTGTTCAATGTTCTGGCATTTTGCCAAGGATGGACATGGACAATCAGTTAATCCTTTATTTTCTAATGCTTCTACAAGTGTATGAATTTATTCATTTGTTGATAAGGAACATGAACTGATAATTCTTCAATAATTCTATGAGTTTGACGTGTCTAGTATTCTTTTATATTCTTAGCGCTTGCTTGGCATCCTTTTCATGAAGAATACTTTGTCAGTGGGAGTTTCGACGGATCCATTTATCATTGGCTTGTCGGGTAAATTCATTTTCTCATCCACAGTCTTCTTGTTAGGAGGTGGTTAATCTTTTTCACTTTATTGTTCAGTGCCTCAGGTTTTAACCAACAAGTGAAGTTTATTTCATATAGCATTATAATAGTTTCCTGTGTGTATTGGAACCATTGCCAACTAAAGAAAGGAAAAGGAAGAGAAAAAATATAAAGCTAGGACCTTACGCATTTTCACTCTGTTGTTATAAAGCGGTAGATTGTCTATCGTAGGAAGCCTAAGGTTTCCATTCCGTTTGGTTTATTTATTAGGTAATAGCAATTTGGTTAGTTGGATATTCAAACTGCTTATCTAAGCAAGAAACTCCTTTTGTCTAATACAACTTTAGTAAGTTTATTTTTATTTATGTTATCATGAGGTGTGTACTTTGCATACCATCAGTTTTCTTGGGGTTCTGGAATTATGTTTGAGACAGAATAATACAAGTTAAATAATTTTATTGAAATTGTCATTACATTTGATCGCTATTTGGATGGTCAGATGACGAATTAAATTCTCACTGTGATATAGTGTTGGTCCTACCTTCTTTATTTATTTATTTTTTTAATAATGGTTTGAAATACATTTTCGTGCTGAATGCATTACAAGGAATTCTCGTGTCTTTTGGAAACAAATTTGAACAGGATTTTCATTCAATGACACAAACTTATTCTGATGAACAGGCATGAAACTCCACAGATTGAAATTCCAAATGCACATGATAACAGTGTATGGGATCTTGCATGGCATCCTATTGGATATCTTCTTTGCAGGTCAACTCTATTTCTTACTTTGATCGTATTGTCTGCTTCCTTCACTCTGTTGGTTTAGTAGTTCAAACTTCTATGTTCCTAGCCCTTTTCAATAGTGCTTTCTATCAATTTTATCACATTACATTTATGTACTTTTTAATTATTTAGTAATTTTGAATTTGTTCATTTGTGAACATTTCTGGTTCTTGCAGTGGTAGCAATGATCATACGACCAAGTTTTGGTGCAGAAATCGGCCAGGAGACACTGCTCGTGATAAATTTAATATGGGTCAGAACCAAGGTACCACCCCACCAATGATGAAATAATTTGCATGGGAGGTCCAGTCAAATATAATACTTCATGTCTAAAATGATTGGGGTCCTCTGTTGTAAATTATGTTTTTTGTGTGGATCTCTCATCAACTTTCTTTGTATTATGTTGTCTGATAATACAAATCTCGTTTCTTATCCCCAAAAAAAAAAACTTTGATTTATAGAATCATCTGAACTAATTGACTTCTCTTGAGACTGTTTTTGCTGATAAAAAGAAAATTATTGCTAGGTTTCTGGTTCAAAGGCATTTACATGACATACCTGTAGTAGTCTGTGTAGGAACTGGAACAGGAATAGAACACAGAAATGAAATAATTTGCATGGACCTCTGTCCAGTCAAATATAATATTTGTTCATTATCATATGTGTTTTCAGGTTATGGTGAGCAAAATCCTACTCATGCCGGTCGCTTTTCTGGTAACTTTCCAATTTCTGAAGGTCCAACAACTCCTGGACCATTTCCTCCAGGGTTGACAAGAAATGAGGGTACCATTCCTGGTGTTGGAGTTGCCATGCCATTATCCATTCCATCACTTGATACATCAGCTCAGGGAGACCAAAAACATCATCCCATTTCAATGCCTTTAGGGGCTCCTCCTCTTCCACCTGGTCCTCATCCCTCCCTTATTGCTGCCAATCAGCAGCAACCATATCAACAAAACCCTCAACATGTCCCTCAGCAGCAACATCAACAACACCACCAAGGACTCCCACAACAAATGCCCCCTATGCCTATGCCCCCTAATATGCAACAACTACAGCCTCCTTCCCATATACCGTTACTCCCACATCCCCATTTAAGTCGCCCACCACCCCACATGCCCCCTCATGGTATGCCTTCTACTATGCCATCTTCCATCCCTGGATCTTTACCTATGCCCTCATCAGTTCCCTCACATTCTCTGCCAGTGCCTGGTCCTATGGTATGGTTCTTGTGCAAAATTTTCTGATTATAAGTTTGTTTATTGTTTCTTACTGTTGTCAGTCCGTATTATTGCTGCTAGAAGTTATAGTGTTTAGTTCATGGAACAGAGTATGGAAGATTGATTTATGCACGGTCTCTCTTTATGATGTTTGTGTTTAAGAAGAAGGGAATGGAATAAAAATATGCAGCTGCATTGCCTTTACCGAGGATGAAGGTGTTGGTATATGTAGAAATATATATATAATATATATATATGAAAAGAAATGAGGTATATGTAGAAATATTGGTACTCTGTGCTTAGGGAAAGATTGGTGGAAATATATTTTAAAATGGAAAAGACTACAGATATTTGTTTCGTAAGAAAAATTTTTGCCCTTGGCCTTTCTAAGTCTCCTTCGTCATGTCATTTATATTAATCTTTGGAGGGCATATATTTTACTCTCTTCCTTTTTTTCTTTTTGGTATTTGTATTTTGTATTTGTTTTGGTGTTTTGTTTTTCTATTTGCCAAGAGCTGAGGGCGTTCACCCCATTGTACATTAAATGCCTTTGCATGTTGGGGAACATTGTTAACATTTTGTTTTGTTCACATTTATGGTTTCCCAAAAATCTAGTGAACTAATGATTGAAAGTGACTAAGAGTAAAAGCTGATAAGGTTTATCTGCCATAGATATTATTTTGTGTACAGGTGATAAACCATTGACTTGGATATTCACCAGAATCCTCGTCATGGGTGATTGGGTGAAAGCCAGATTCTTATTCTTCGAAACATTGACTAAGGTCCTGTAAATATTACTGTTTAGATGCTTTACTTGGTTATAGATCAGCTCTGGGGTGTGGGAATTTATGATCCTAATTAAGTTGACCAGAGACATGGTTTTGGGAAGGATTGTTGGGTTTAGCCATCCTTGGTGGTCCTAACTTGTGTTTTTCTGGGAATCTTGTTTTAGTTAGATTTCTTCATGAAAGAACAAGCATTCTGAAACTACTAGTGCCATTTGGGAGTTCAGTGGCTCTATCGAAGACTATATAGTAATGCACAGTTCACTTGGTCAAGTGTGAAGGAAAACATGACATATAGTAGATTGGACTGGTTTCTTTTTTCACATGGATGGGTTTCATTTTTATTTTTTGTGATATGTTGCAGAAGTTCTCCAAGGATGGTGTTAGATCATTGACCAATTATATTAGATATTTGTTCCTTGAGATGGGACTCTTCACCTTTCAGGTTTGAGAGCATGTGGTTGGAACATCAGCTTCTCATAATCAGCTATCTCAATGGTTGAAGATGATAGAGTGGATGGTCAGGAGTTGTACAAATTTTTGGATAGTCTGGTTGTTGTTAAAAAATGGAGCAGTCATGAGCTGGGAAAGTGGGAGGAATTAAATTTTGTGGAATTTCTCCGTCTTGGAAAGGTTTTGGCTCTTGGCTAGAAAGAAATAAACAAGTTTTTGGGGATTGCTCAAATTACGTGCCAGGGCTATAGGAGATTAATTTTTGGGTTTTGTGATGGGTTTTGTCATTGGGAGAATTTAAGCATTATTCATTTTCTTTGATCAGTTTGGATGGCCTAATTTGTTCTCATTTTAGCTTTAATTTTTTTCCTCTGTTGCTCCACCTTTTTCCTTCTTCTTTCCTCCTCTTTGGGACAGATTGTCCTTTTCCTGTTTTGTCCTTGTCTGCATTTTTAAATGTTATTACGTTAGTGAAGCCTTCTGTTTCTTGTCCTAAAAAAGAAAAAGTTGTGAGAAACTCTTCTCTGATCATTATTCTCCAATAGAGCTGCCTATATAAACTCGAAGTAATTTTGATATAAATTCTGCCTTCATATTTTGTAGCTGACGTTAATCTTGTTCCATGTGGATTCAAATGGACATTTGAACTATTACTGCTTTAGCTTGTTGTGGACATGTCATGCAATGAATAACATTTTTACAACTCTAATTCTTATTCGTAATTTACATTTTTCCTGGTGATTTACAGGGGATGCAAGGTACAATGAATCAGATGGGACCCCCTATACCCCAAGGGCATTATATGGGCATGAAGCCAATGCACTCAGGATCCTTGCCTACGAGTGGAGCACCCCAACAGGTTGGTGGTTTCCAAAATGGCTTGCCAAACATGCAGGGCCCATCAAATGCAAGTGGGCCCCCGATGTATCCGCAGGGTGGTGCTTTTGGTCGGACGCAAGCTGGGCAAATGCCTATGATGCCAGGGTATAATCCATACCAGGTAGTAAAGTGACTGTTCATTGCTTCTTGATGCTGCTTTTTTGTTATAGTTTGTTATTTTTGTCCTTTGTTATATTTTATTCTAGAAATCATCTTAAGTTTTAGCATGATGAAATTGTTTCTTTGTAGCCTTGTTCAAATTCAAGATGTTCTTGTAGCTAGCTTCCTTCAACTTCCTTGAAGCTAAGATCATGTATTATACAAAAACTATACTTCGTATCACGTTATCATATCAGTAGCTGTAAATTTAAGTGTTTTCGGTAATTAGAGCTTCCTTCTTTTTGTACGAATAGCTGTTAGTGTTGCATCTGCATGCGTGCATAAGTTTCTGGGCCTTAATTGCTCTTTTATTGATGAGGACTATTTGTTTGAGACAGTTGGCAAGTGGGCACTTTCTTTCTGGAAATATTTGTAGCGTGTTTTAATATGTTGATATTTTAAGAGTACTTGGAAATAGGCATACAAAGTACCGCTCTGAAGTGTACTCTAATATGCTAGTTTCCCGGCAATAAAAAAGTCCTGAACAACAAATATTGTAACATGTGATTTATGTACCTATTCTAGGCGTAGGTATGAAAATTGAATATTAGGATATTTGTTTGTTAAGGATTTATTTATTTGTGAGTAATTAGAGTTTTAGATTGATTTTGGTTATTATAATTAGTTTCTTAGTCAATTTAGGACTTGTTTGTTTATCTATAGAGGCCTTGCTATGTTGATTATTTTTCCGACATATGAACTAATGAACTATTGAATTCTGTCTAAGATTTTTCTCATTGTCTCTCTAAATTCCTCAATTTCTCTCTCCTCTCCTCTCCTCAGATGGTCTACATGACATTATTCATGTAGTGGTATTTGACTTGCTAGAAAGAAGAATTCAGTTTGTTATGGTGTTCCTTTCACTTTATCTTGTTCTCGTTAATGAGCAGTGAGTGATAGATTTCGTGTTGGCTTTATTTGAAACTTCTTTAGGACACTTGATCCTGTGTTGGTGGATCTGGGACTTTTGTTGATAGTTTTTCATTGGGTTCGTATCGGAAATTTGGGATTTACTATATAGTATAGGCTGAGTTTCTTCTATTTTTCATTGTTATTGCAGTCGGGAAATCAATCTGGTATGCCTCAACCTCCACAACAAGGGCTGCCCCATCATGGGCAACCACCTCAATAGGCCCTTACTCAGCTAATTCATCTTCTGGTTTTTTGTTTTTAACTTATATTATTTTATGTTATGGATTAGCAGCTAGGTCAGAAGGAAGAAACTTTAGTCAAATTCTCACTTCTTTGTACATCCCATAAATTTTTATCCTTTATTATTTTTTCCCTTGTTGTAGTTGCATAGATTAGGCCTATAGGCCTGTTGACTTAATTTTTGTGTTTCAGTTGAATCGAGTTACTTTTGAATTGGTGATGTTTGAATTTGTTCTTTCTGCCTCGATCTGCTGTATTTACTGGTCGTGAAATAATTTTCTCCCCACCAGAACTACAGCTGGGGAATGTATTATGCTGCAAGTACATTCACCACTCGGTGGTTCAATCATGATTCGAGTGTTCGCTGGCAGCGTTTATGTTTTTTGTTTAGGTAAAATTGCAGCATTGGTGTTTGCATATAGCATCTTTGTACCATGGAATTTTAGGCCTTTTAACCTCTCTGATTTGTCAATTCTGTCATGTTTGGCCGTTATTAGCCTCGTGAACTAAACGTATGCCTCTTGGAAAAAGAGAGCATTCATCACCTTCGAGCTCCAGGTCTAAAAGTCTAGCAGCAAAGACCGGAATGATCCAGTGAAATACAATGACAATTACAAGAGAAGGATAACTCGATTGCCCTAGAGCCCACGTCCCCTCTGGTGGCATGGGTATTCCCCCTTCTAACGTACCCACGGCGGTCTTTTGGCCTACATCAAGCTCATTGAATTCACTATGATTCGAGGAAAAACCTGTGAACATACTAGCTACAAGAAAGATCTCATGATAGTAAATATGGGCCCCAACCACCTACAATGCATGGCGATTTTTTAACTCATCATTACTCTCGATGTTGAAGATTTTATTGATTGTGAACTAATATTAGGCTATTTACACAGGCGCACGGAAAAGATCGTGGAAAATTGAACAATTATACAATATCTCCTTTATCTAACGGTTTGGGATTAGGGTTTTTTAGTGCTGTACAGATAAAACAAATAAAAATTATAAAAATACGGTGCTTAATGTTTTATACGGTATAAAACCTAAAATAATTGTAAATATACGGTGAAGAAGATGCGGTGGTAATTGTTCTAATTGAAGCCTCTTTGTTACACCTGTTTATTACTTAAAAAATTCCACATATGCTAATAAAATTGAGTTGTGATGCGTCCTTCACTTTCCTCTCTTGTTAGTTTGAACCCAAGCAATGCCATTTTAATTATTGTTCTTTTTTTTTTTTAGACCTTTTACTATTTTTTTTAAAAAAAAGAGGGAAAAAATAACATAATGACTGATTTGTTATTGGTTGTTCTAATTACTAATTACTTTGGCTCCTCTTTTTTAAAAAAATAAAGATTACTTACCTCGTTCACTTTTTCTATTTAACCAAAATAATCAATATAACATCTGAAATATCTATGTTCATAATAAGAATCATGCACAATCATTAAATACTTAAGAGACATCTTAAATAGACTTAGAAAAAACTACCCCGTTGCATGCACACTTGATACGTTCGTTATATTATCTTGCATCATAAACTCATAACAATCCCAATTAAACTCTAAAAATTATGAAACTTTAGGAACAATTTCTAGAAATAATAGAGGTCCTAAAAGTGCCAAGAACATAATTGTGAGGTCCATAGATGGGCCCCATGCAGCCGAGCAAGTCGCTGCTACATTTTGTTCTAAATGCCGAGAGTTACAAAATTTTTCCAGATTCGCAGCGTTTATTTCAAAAGGTTATCTCTCTGGTTTTAAGTCCGTTTTTGACAAATCATGTACTGTTGGAAAGCTTATCGAATAAACTTTTCAATAATACCAATTTTGACCCTATTAGACCAATAACAGCCCCTGAAAAGTCGGTCGCAACCTCTGCTTCGTTTTACTATTTTAGACTAAAACTAAAAAATCTATAACTTTTAATTCACATATCCAAATCACATAATTTTGATCTTGTTTTAAACTTTACAGCAAGATGAATCACTCAAAATATAAATCATCCCCAGAATAATGACTAAAATAAATAGATGCTTAAAGAATTCTAAACCCTAGATAATGAATTAACCCTGAGAATCCCTAATTAATAACACGATACTTGATGAGGTTGAGTTTATTACCTTAAGAGAGTGACAATCAATCTTCTTATGCTCTTTCCTCTTTTCGATGCTCTCAGCCGTTCTCCTCTTTTCTACAGAATTTATGAATAAAACTAGACATTATTAGACTCTTTGAGTTTCTGAAAGAAGCTAAATATTGATTTACTAAATTAATCTCAAAAATTTTATTTAAGTACTGGCTCTTTAATCCTTTTTAATTTTATTCTTATATTGTTATGTAATATAAATAAATCTATCTTTTTTTTTTTTTAAATACGGGCCGTCACATTGTACGAGTATCTCAACATCTTTTTTATTTTTTTATTGTTTTTTTTCAGTAGCACCACTTACAAACTAGATTAAACTACAGTTAGAGCTTTGAGTACCTGAAAGAACTTGCTATATTTCCAATTGATTATTCAGTTTCAAGATAGTACAAGCCTTTATCCTCATATGCAAGATAAATCCGCCAAGTCATCCTTCTTCAAATACGTCATGTGTTTTACTATATACTATTCTGTCATTCTGTATCAAATCAGAAACCAAAGTATAATGAGGTAAAAGACACATAAGGGTTAAAAAGTGTCAATTTAGAAACGACGCCCTTCCTTGTATACTTTTGCTCTTTAGCACATGTGCCCACCCTTTATTTCTAGGTTTATTTTTCAGCACATGAGACAGTAAATCTTATGCTTTCTGTCACATATACCACACCACAGACCAGAATACAATGAATCACTTTTCTTTCTCTACGCAACTGCTGTAGTACGTAACATATGTTTAAACAAGTGCAAGAAAATAAAAGGAAAAAAAGAAAAATAAAGAACGAAGTAAACAACAGCCTAGTTGTGATATAAAATCCAACACTGTGGTCACTCTTCTTAACTTCAGATCATAATGGTATTCAGTAACACCATCTTCTTGTTATTGATACGAATATTTAACAATTTCGAGCAATTGAAACTTTTTATAATTGCCCAAAAGACTAGGGATCTCTCCAGGTTGGATGTACAGAGAGAAAAAAAAAAAAAAAAAAAAAACAACAAATTGATCAAGACCTAAATGGGTGTAGATAAGACACCAGAACAATTGCAGCACCGTTTCTGCATGAAAAAAAGACCAGGTTTAGAAAGGTGACAATTTTACATAATTAATAGGATAAAGAACAAAATGGAATTTGCAATTCATAATTTTCAGTCGGGGTCAATATACTATTCCTTTCATTCTAGTATCAACCATGAACCCTTTTATAGAAGATTGTCTGAAAAATATTCATAATAGCACTATGCTGTTTTCTTTAGGCAGTGACAGTTCCTCGGGTGCGACTCTAGATGCTCACAACCTAGTTCTCAAGGTGAACTAAGACCCTAAAGAAACCAAGAAAGAGATTCCTACTAAAATTACTAGTCTTTGTCTGCAAAGGGCCAAAATAAATCAAATCCAAGCAAATATCTTTCTAGATTGATATCATCAGATCATTCAACTGTCATAAGTATTTGGATTAGAAAAATACGTAAAATCAGCAAGCATGTGTACCATCAATAGATTCATGATGCTTTCACAAAATCCAGTCCATCTATGGCAGTAGACTCAACAGCAGTTTAAAATGACCGCCAAAGTATTCATCGGTGCTTCAAAGCCTCAGAGAAATCCAAATCCTCAGTAAGAATACCCTTTGGTTTCGAGGCTGGTTGAAAAGATTATACTGCTCCAAAAATCAATTTGCTGAGTGGAAAGAAATTTTTCAGACATTCTAACAAATGAATGCTATAAAACTATCCAAAAGTTGTGATCAAAGTTAGTTGTCCAAATAAGTGACTTAAGTATGCTCTTTTGATATAAATTCTGTACCACACAACATTTTTATGACACTCAATATTGCAGCACAAGAAACTGAAGCATGCACTATTCCAGCACCCGAAAGCAAGACAGAAGCTTAAAACTTAAAAAGAAATACATGCAGGGATATGTGAGAGAGAGATGAGCTCATCGATCAGTTGAAATGCATTAACAAACCAGTTTTTCTGGAAATAAAAGTGTATTATAATTAGTTACCACTCATAATGAAACACATCTAGAAAGCAAAGTATAGACATACACATACAAATTTACATATGTAAGATGTAATGCTCAGTTTCCTCAGGTATCTTAATTGTTTTAGAGTTTGAAGCCAACTATAAAGAGAAAAATTGAGTTAGTTTCCTGGAATCTGTTTCCTGCAGTATTTTGTTTAAATTACAATGTACAATTGAGACTTGCTTTAATCAGCTATAAAATTAAGGCTTTTACTAAAGTGTGAAAGCAGGTCATCATTAATAGAAAGTTAGGAACTCAATTGTTGTTTTAAGATTTTCAACAATCATTCCGTTTTCAACATAGTATGTAGCACATACCATATATATTATATTTTTTCATTATTTTTTAAGTGTGTGATAGAAATGAGCTCAGCAGTCAGCTGAAAATGTCTGATAGCTTTGCCAGAGATGACATATTTATAATGGCCACCCAAAACTGCCGGGTGAAGTTCGTATAACAGCAAGAACTCTCTCTTAAAAATATTTTTAATATCATGTATAAAAGAGATGATTGCAGGACAATAAGAAAAAAGGAAATTCCAACTGCAGTGCAAACAAGTTCTAATTTCTGGACTTACTTTTTTTTTTTGATAAGAAACGATAATTGGTATTAACAGGAGAAAAAAGTGCACATTATGTTACATCCTTAGCCACATATAAAAGAGGCTATATATATATATATATATTTTTTTTGATAAGAAACGATAATTGGTATTAACAGGAGAAAAAAGTGCACATTATGTTACATCCTTAGCCACATATAAAAGAGGCTCTATACTGACTGATCTGGCGTGGGAGGAAGGACGGACCAAACTCTATGAATAAATCTGATAAAAAAGAATCCTTAATAACAGAGAGCCACTGATAGAACCTGCAATAGTCTATATATGATCAACCTGCAACAAAAAAGAAATAACCAATACCTTAGAACAAGATCAAAACACACAATGATGGAATTTTCCGTTTTATTGCTGGACTGATGGAAACAAAAAGACATGAAAAGATACAGCGATGAGAGTATTCGAGAGACTCTCTTCTCTCCCAAAAGTTACTCCACTCTAATATTTTTCATAACCTCTCCACTCTCCCACATCCCTCATAAAACCCCCTTACCCCAACAACCCTTCAAAAAATACCCCTTCTAGAGAAAATCTACTAACCATATTCTCTGCCACCAGAGAATGTCCACTCTAATACACCTCAGAAGGCACAACTAGATAGAGTGAAATGTACACAATCCCCATTCCACCTATGCAGCCCTGTAATTATTCATAAACATCCAACCTGCTACTGCTTGCCGCGCCTCGCATACGTGAAACGGATGGGTGGCCTGGCCTCAGCACGGGCCGTATCAGCCACATGAAGCACAATGCATAACCCCGTCCCACACCTCATAGTCTCCTCAAAGTTTCAGGACTAAGTTTTCATTAAAGTACATCCCAGAAGTCATAATTCTCGAGCATCTTAGGCTGCTCATCATCGAACAATGTCTGAAGGCTGTCACATTCCCATATTTCCAAATTGTCAAGAGCGGAGAGATTTTCAAGCCCCTTAGGAAGCATTTTAAGATTAGGCAGTCGCTGAAGTTGAAGAAAGCATAAACTATTAGGTAGCAACCAGTCCTCAGGAAACGACACTAACTCCTTACAGCCTCCAAACATAAGGTCAGTAAGATGAAAGAGTCTGTGCAAGCCCCACTGGAATGAAGGCTTAAGCTTCTCACAGTCCAATATGGACAGTGATATCAGATTGACAGGTAATCCACCCTCTGGAAATAAAGAAATACTTGAGCAACCTTCTATGAATAGTCCTTCAAGAGATGTGAGGCTGTACAAACGATCTGGTAAGGACTTCAGATTTCCACAATTGGATAACCTAATGGATCTCAGTCTGGAGAAAGGCAGACCAGATTCTGGAAATGATACAAGAAGTGGACAGTCGGTTATTTCAAGGTGATCAAGATGTACCAGGTTCTGTAAACCATCTGGTAACAACTTTAGGTTCGCACAATCATTGACGATAAGCTGCTTCAGGTTTGTGATTGTGCTGGATGTGACTATGGGCTGATGAATAGCAGGAAAGCAAGTAATAGAATGACAACCCGCTATTCGTAGAAGTTCAAGAGAATTGTTGACATGAATTACATCACTCGGAAGGGACTCCAAACTTGTACAGCCTTGGATTTCAAGCTCTTTAAGTGTGTTAGGTAGCTCATCTCTTGGTAAATATGTAAGAAGAGAACAACCTTCAATAATCAAGTATTCAAGTGATATAGAAAGCTTCTTGTTATGCATCTTCCAGTTTGGTAAGGAGTGGAGAGCATCACAATCTTTAATTTCCAGGTCTGTAAGTGAGGAAGGCAAACCTGTACTCGGGAAGGATACAAGTGAAGGGCAGTTCCAAACCCTCAACTCTTTCAGAGATGGGAGTTTGTACAGGCTCTGGGGCAACTCATCTAGTAATGGACATCCTGAAATTTCCATCCTTTGAAGACAGGGGAGCTTGTGCAATCCAATCTTGTTAGACAAATTTGTGAGATCACTGTGATCTGCAATGTGTAACTCTTCAAGATTTGTCAAGTTTTGGAAAAACCCATCAGGTAGACATGTGAGCTTGAGAATTTGACACATGCGCAAGTAGGAAAGTGATTTGAGCCCAACTATACTTTGCAGTACGTTGACATTGCAATTCTCTAATTCTAAGTCACATATTGAAGGAAGTTTTGGCAATTCTGCTAAGCTTTGGCATCCATCTATCTCAAGCATGGTCAAGGAAGGAAAACTTCTCGGTAACTGCTGCAAGTTTGGACATGCCCATATAGAAAGCTCAAGAAGGCAAGGAAATTCTCTGCATTCTGTGATGCTATCATGACTCATTGAAAGCCTTGGGAGAGCTATTAATTCTTCACACCCCTTAATACTCATTTTTTTCAAGGCAGCAAAGCAATGCGAGAATTTTCTTAGCTTTGGACAGTTTCTTATTTCAATTTTCTGCAGTTGATCGAACTCTTTCCCACCTTCAACCCCACAAGAAGACCAATCCTCCCAATTTAACATGCTCTCAAACTTTAACGTTTCTAAAGATGGAAAAGGTATGACAGATTGATATCCATCCCCATAAAATTCAATGCCTATGCTCTTTATTCTTTCCATCCCTTCAACCATAAGGTCTTTCAGCGACGGTAGTTGTCCAAGCGCAGGTAGATAGACACACTTCATGCAGTTGCTAAGCTTCAAGAATTTGATATTTGAGAACAAAGTGGATCCAATCCAGCTTGGAAATATTGTGCCTCCATAGTCCTTAATTGTAACTTTTTTAATGCCTTTGTGAGGTTGTAGCATCTCCAGGACAAGCATTTCAATTCTTTCATCCCTTGAAACATCCAAAATCTTGCTATCTTCCAACTTCGCCTCCATTAACTTTTGTCTAGATGCATTCATCGTTTCCCTAAAACTCGGAAACCTCGTACTTCTGTAGCCTCTCATGCTTACATCTGGATGTTGTGGCAGATAAGGCACTTCCTCTTCATCTCTATCAATAAATGAATCATCAAAGCTATTGCTCCACTGGTATACCAACTGTTCAAGTTCCATTTTTTCCTTCATATTAGCCTCCGTTGCATCAACAAAGTTGACAATGTTGTGCAATCCTGAAATTTGAAGTGACCCTTGGAGGTGTATCATATTCCTCAGTTCTCCAATTCCTGACCCACTATCTTGACCCACGACAAAATTAGATAATGTTTGGAGATTCCTTAATTCACATATCTGCAATGGCATTTCTCTCAGACTGCTTCCACTGATACAAAAATGACGTAGGCATTTTAGGTTCCCCATCTTTGACGGCAACTTAGTGAGATAGCGACATTGTGATAAGTTCAATGTCTGTAAATTATAGAGGGTGTTTGTTGGCTCAGGTAACTCCTTGATTGCAGTGCAGGAGAGATCGAGGTAGCGCAAATGCTTCAAATTACCTATGGAATTGGGCAATTTAGTAATGCGGCAAGCATTAAAAGATAATACTCGCAAATAGCTTAACTTCGGTAACAAATCATCAGGGACTCTATCAGCCAAATAGCTTACACCAATGCTACCTGTTGGATCCAAGGGAAGGAATGTGCGTAAGTAGTCAACTCCACTAAAAGCCTTAAATCTTGAAAATACATCACGTTTACCACGAATATAAGATGAATGACGAGCCTTCTCAAATATTCTGTTTCGGTTACCATCATGTTTCCTATCCTCCAGTTGGAAACAAAAGTCCCCAGAAACAAAATCAGCTAACTCCTTCAAGAGGCTATGCATCACAAATTTTGATCTATTATGAGTGGATTGTACAAAAATTGACCTTGATACAAGCTCACGAAAATAGTCATGGCCTACTTCTTCCAGTCGTTTATTTCCCTTTGGTTGTTGCAGAAAACCCTCTGCCATCCATAATAGAACAAGTGAGTCCTTGTCAAACTCATGCCCTGTAGGAAAGACAGAACAAAACGCGAAGCACTGCTTCAGGTGTGTAGGAAGGTGATGATAGCCCAATCTTAGAGTTTGAAGAATGTCGCTTTCTTCGTCCGGCAGATCCCACATTTTTCTGTTCAATATATCTTTCCATTCATCCTCTTTCATTCTAGAGCGCAATAGAACTCCTAGCTTCTTCACTGCCAGGGGCAAGCCTTGACACTTTTCCACAATCTTCTCACCTACGGCCTTCAAATTCGGATGGACATCAATATCTTTATTCTCAAATGCTTCACTAATAAACAACAACCAAGAATCTTCGTACGTTAAACCTCTTAATTGATGTGCAGGAACTGTGCCCATGCCTGCTGCAACATCACCATTTTGTGTTGTTATTATTATTTTACTTCCTCTTCCCCCTGCTTTCAATGGTTTCCATAAAAGATCCCAATCACTGTTTCTCTTGTTCCAAACGTCGTCTAAAACAAGCAAAAATCTGATCCCAGCCAAATGTTCTTTCAAACTAACTTGAAGCAGATTTAAGTCATCAAGATCAAAATTTTTCGAAGTGATCGAATTAAGAATTGTTTTTGTTACCCTCACAGCATCAAATTGATCAGTCACACATGCCCAAACTTTCAATTTAAAGTGGTTGTCCACACTTCTATCATTGAAAACCAATTGAGCAAGGGTAGTCTTGCCAATGCCACCCATTCCAACAATCGGAATAACGCCTATGTTACCACCATTAGGTTCATCGCCTAGCAAGATTTGTAGTATCACTTGTTTATCATCACCCATTCCATGGACGCAAGATTCCTCTACCAACGAAGTTGTCTCCAATCTATGCTTTAAGTCAAATGACCTCTCTCCACTATTGTCTTTCAAACCAAGAACATTCTTATATTTGGCAATCAACTCTAACCTCTCAATAATCTTTCTTATTTTAGACTCTACCCCTCTACTAGATGGACTAAGAGAAGAAGAAACACGGTTCCAATTCCATACCTTATGATCTTTGGTAGCCTGAGATTCAGCTTCCAACTTCCATTTCAGGGCTTCAGTTGCTAACTCATCAAGTATGTCCTCTGCATCATATATAGCATCTTTAGCCATGTGTAACCACTTCTCCACTGCAGGACTATAAAATTGCTTCTCTTCAGCATCATTAAGCAACACGGTAACACTCAACAATGTAATCTTCAACTTTTCCAGCATGTCATCATATTTCTTCCCAGACAGCAAGCCTATAAACTCATGCGAAGCCAACCTATCAAACAAAACTTGAAGAAAGGCAGATAGAAAAGCCTCTCCTACTGTCATGGTACTATACTATTTTTGCCTCTCTCTCTCTCTCTCTCTCTCTGGAACGAAAGTAAGAAGGAAAACTAAACGCAAATGGAATGGTGAACAAAAGGAGACTTTGAATCAAATGCCCATGAGTTATGCAAATTTCATTAACTGGCCAGTACAGGCAGTTTCCAAGAAGTTACCTGCCGGTATGAACACAAAAGCATTTGTTTCTTCGTTGTTTTTATTGTTATTTTCTAGTAGTTGATGATATAAGTCAACTATACATTGTTCCAAGCACCATCTCGACCAAATGCTTAGGTAGGCACGCGTATGCCATTATGTCAGATTAAGTCAAAATAAACGTATAAGACTAAATAGATTCCGCTCTGCCCCTATAGATGTCAAATAGGTCGTGTTGTCCCAGTCTCAGCCCGTAAAAAATAAACTTGCTTACGTCCTGTGTTGTGATTGGTACGGCTTAACAAAATATTGTGTTGTATTTGTGTTAGCTCTAACTTTCAATATTTTAGACCCAACACGGCTCACAGATACAGACACATATCGTGTTGTGCTCATATTTGTGTTATGCCCTTATTATAATGATAGTGTGCCAAACGTGCAAGAGTATCTTTGTGTCCATTTTCGATTGACCTATTAAATTATTATGACAGTCAATATTTTGTGATTATTATGACAATCAATATTTTGTGAATTTTTTAAAAATATTTAATTAAATAATTATTTTTTGGTTTAAAATAATAATCAAAATATATAATGTACTCATAATTATTTGAAAAGAAAACATTCAGTTAAAAATCACTGATAAAAAATTATTTTAAAAAGAAAGAACAAAAAAAAGTGAGTTTATTAATAAGTAAAAACTAAAATAATGTACAAAATTTACAAATATAAATATAATTTAAGAAATAAAAATAAATATTTTTAAAGTATTTAAAGTTGTGCTTTTTAGGCCGTGTCATGCTCGTGCCATACTCGTGTCTAAAGTCATTTCGTGTCGTACCAGCCCATAGTACCTAAAAACTAAGACCCGACATGGTTCAATACCTCATATCGTGCTTAGAACAGCTCAAAGCCACCTCGTACAATACCGTGCTCAACATAGATTCTTTTCGTGTCATACCCTCATACCAAATGAGAGCTTAGCTCATTTGACGCACTATAAGATGAGTTATGAGTTTTTTCTAAGAACTAATAAAATATAGGGAATTTCTACTGTACGAGCAATACAAATAAATGTAAATTTATGAGCCATTTGTTGATCGTTGGATTGAAATAACTTTTTATCAGAAGGAGAAGTGTAAAAATATTTCGAAATTACCCATCATAGATGAGAACAACTAAGAATATTTTGATATTATGCATCACCCACGTGCAAGAGTGTCAAAGTAATAAATTACTCTGTAAGACCGAGGTCAATCCGTAGGGAGGATAGTGAATTTAATACAAAACTATAACATATACATTACAAGAATAAAAAGGATGAGAGAAAGTATATTACAGGATGATTATAACAATATGAAACAAAATAACAGAAATATAATGATATGAAGTTGCAATATTAAACACTTGCTAAGATTAGGAGATCCATTCTTGGGTACGTCAAATAAGTGTAATCTAGGCTCTCTTATCAGTTAATTGGAATTCACACACAATGGAGGTTCTAATCGGAGGATTTTTCATTAAAAGTCCATTATTAGTAATTTATGTGATTAGATTAGTTTTCTTAATTACCTTTTTTGATAACGCCAACACTTGCAAATGTAGTCAAGCATTTATAGTGTCACCATATGTCCACAACAAATCAAAATCCTTTCCTAGCACAACTGGTACAAAATGAATTAAGTATTTGTTGTGCCAAAGGTTGGCTACAATGAATTAAGATTCACCACTTAACAAGGAGGTTATTAAGATTGATTAAGAAAATTCAGTAATACATGTATAACAGTGATTAAAGGATATAAACAATGAGGTCCATCTAGAGTTTAGATTATTCTTATTTTTATCCCAAGATATTCACCTTTTCACCTTAGCAACATGCAAGATTAAGTAAACATGATAAAGAAGAACAGCAAGTAAGAACACAATATGAACATAGCTTTAAACAGAAAATTCTTACTATTTTGAAGGCAAAGCAAGATTATAACAACAAAAATAATAGGAGGAGAACAAAAGAGAATGATCTTGATCTTAAACCAAGATGCCTCCTAAGCCTAGCTTAAGCATCTATTTATAGGAAAACTTAGAGATACAAAGTCAATTTGTAGGTTAAGGATAAGTACAAGGTGTCACTTTGTTTTAGCAGATTCAGTCTCTCTTAAAAATGGATATGGAATTCAATGAATCTGGACAAAAAAGCTACTGATCAAAGAAGAAAAAATGAAGCTTTATCTCTTAGGAGTCGTATGTCACCAAAATTGCATCCATCATAACTGTATTTCTTGACTTGGAAAAAAATGGTGAAGATAGGTTCTACTGAATCAAAACTAGTTGCTAATTTTATTATCTAGAAAGATCTGATATCTTTATCTAAATTTCAGCTTCTTTAGAATCTTCTTAAAGAACGAATCATCTAGCTCTTTTTGTGTACATATCCATAACATCAAGAATCACTCCATTTGGGATGTATTGAGGCCAAAAGTGGGCCAAATATTGAAGAATGTCGGGCTAAACGTGAATATAGTACAATTTGCAACATTATCCATTTGAGACCCATTTCAAAATAATCTGAGCAGTTCTTATGAATTGGGTTTAATTGAGTATTTAGTTCAAAATCCATGGATTTAATAATTAGATCAATCTCTCATATGGTTTAGGATCTGTGCCTATTTTACGAAACTTGCACAGAAACGAATATTTAGCACAAATTAAGGATAATTCTTACTTTTATACCTATGTCTACGAAAGTGCTTTAATTTACGGAATTCAATAAAACTCTAAGTGTATAATGATAATATAATCTCATAATAAATGTACACAATTAGACTTTCATCAGCCGGGCCAAGACAGGGTCGGGCTCGGCCGATACTATTTTGTAAAAATAATATTTTTTTAATAACAATTACAAAAATGACAAATTTTTTTTTAAAAAAGGTTATAAAAAAAGGCCACGGGGCCGGTGGGCTCACTGCCTCGGCCCAGCCCGACCAGAGCCATGAATAGTGTCAAACTGGGGCCAAATTTGCGAGTCGCGAGCCGGCTCATATTTGAAGTTCTAGGTGTGTGGAGAGTAATTGAGGGATGACAAATAGACCCGCTCTTTATACTAGAAAAATTAGTCATTTTGCTCATTTCTTATACCTTTAGTATGAATTTGCCCCTCATTTTTAACTTTGTATTTGAGTGTTCCTAAATGGCAAATATGATTTTTCCTCTAAGCACTAATAGTGTTAAAAGATCGTTAGTGGGCAAGGGCTAAATAATCATTTCACTTTATTAAAGAATTAAGTAAATGCCATTACTAGCCTTTTTTTTTAATTAGGAACTTATGAATATCTAGTTTTTTTTTATAATTAAATACATGAAATAAACGAAAAGGAGGTAAAATAATATTTTTTACATGGTGAAATATTAAAAACAAAAAGCAAAATGGTATAGATTTCTTTCTTTTTTTTTTTTTTTGTTATTAGATGTAGCACATAAATCAAATCATTAGTCAAAATTTTTTATATTAATAGCTCCAGTGGTCCATGAACTTCTTAAAATATGACAGTTTGGTCAATTAGATAAATGATTCAGTTAGTCATTGAATTTACGTTTTAGTGACAATTTAGTTCAAATTGTTAAATTATTAAATTTAGGAGCGAACCATATTATTGTTTAAGTCAAAATCCATAAATTCTCCAGTTTTTGCTTTGAAAATTTGAGGAAAAAAAAAAAGAAGCCCCAAATATAATTTTCAAGAAAAGGTACGGAAATAGAAAAAGAAAATTTAAGTGATAAGATAGCTAAATATTAACATTTGTATCTTTTTAGTTGTTGTTTTTTGTTTTATGTTTTCCAACTATACACGTGATATACACATGAGAACTTTTTCTAAAATTTAAAATTATTTTAGACTAAATTATAACATAAATTCAAAGAATGTTAAGCTATTAATTTAATTCAATGACTTAATTATCACATTTTGAAACATTCATGTATCACTAGTACCAAAAACATTTTATTTAAGAGTAACATTAGGAATACACAAAATATACACACAAGCCATTGATTTTAACCATCTACGAGTTTTCAAATAGGATCCTATCATGTATATAGATGACTAAAAGAATATGCCACATCATTGTATATATATTTCGTGTATATAATTTATGGGTTCATAGATTACTTATTATTTAATCATATTTGACTTTTTAAAAAGTCAAATTACTATTTGGCCATTGTCTATTAATAGCCTTCTAATCATATTAGTATTAGGTGGCAAGGTGGAACTTGGACACTTGAATACATAAATCAAATGTCAGGGATAAATTAACACTAAGAGCAAAATGGCTAAATGTTTTTAATTGTGAAAATTAGGCCTTGTATGACATTTTTAGAAAAAATTTAAAAAGTACAGTGAGCTGTGTTTTTCTAGATTTAGTACGATTTTTATTAGAAAAATAACTTTTTAAAAAATATTTAGAAAAATACTATTTTTTAAAATAGTAACTAGAACCAGTTACCCAAAATTGGTAATTAGTAACCAAATATATTTATAATTGGTATATAACTGGAATCAGTTTTCAGAAATTGATAATTAGTAATTATTTTATAAATGTTATTTTTGTAAATATTTTTTAAAAAGTGATATTTTTCTAATAAAACTACAAAACAATTGAAAAGAAAAACTCACCACCATATGTTGGGTTTTTTTTTTTTTTTTTGAAAAGAAATTCTGTTGGATTTTTATAGTTAGTAAAATTGTTAGAAACTTTTTTTTTATTCCAAAGTGATTTTCTGTACCGTATGAATTACCCTGATCTAGTAATCTAATTTCTGAAAAAAAAAAAAACAACACCCAATTCTAGTGGTCGTTTGCCACGTTAGCGGTAGAGTTAATTACCTTCGTGTCCCAGCAATCGAGGCCCTAATTATTTTATTTAATTTCATTAGAAAAAAGAGAGAGAAACCGATGAGCGTAAGTAGGACCATTATGTTTGTCAACCTTAAATGACAATTTTTTTTAGGGCATGACTGTTTAAAAGTGTTAATTAGACCCATAATCTATACATTAATGAATCATATAGTTTTCCTATAATACTCTTAATTATTTATTTATTTTTTTAAGAATAAACACACTTAGCTAGTAACGGTAATTCATAAAATAATAAAACCCTTTATTTTTTTTAAAAAAAAAGGCAAATCAGATGATTCTATTCGAGCACTTCACCCAAAAAACCAGAAGGCCAATCTCTTTTGTACTGTTCTTCTCTTCTTTTAGTATCTAGATCTGAGTTTCCTACCATTCTAAAGATCTGAGGCAAGCATAATTTTGAGTTCAAGAATTTTTGAAGTAAGCACGAAATCATGTATATTTCATAGTATAAAATCAAATTCAACATCTCAAATTTATAATATCTTGTTCAAAATGACTTTAGATTTGAAGTTTAGTAAGTTACAAACTAGTTTGTAAGCTATTTTTCCATACTTTCAAAGTAAATTTAAAAATCGAAAAAATAAAAGTTGTAACAGGGTTGATTTGAGCTTAGTTTCTAGGTTTTGTGTGCAGTACGACAACTGGAAGATGATGAATAGTTTTACTCGAATGGATTCTAATTGGACTTGATTGGATCCAGTCGAGTGCTCTCTGAAAGTTTATTTAACTCGATTGGAACTCTATTCGAGCTTGACTAGAATCGTCTAAAAACTAGTAATATAACTCGACTGGGACCATTCGAGCCCGACCAGGACCGTTCGAGTGGATGCAAAACTCAAACGGATCTAGTCGAGTTTGAATAGTCCATTAGAGCGTATTCATTTAATAAAATTCAATATCTTTTTAAAATTTTTTTATAGGACTTTTTTTGGATTACTAATAATTATCAATACTAATTTTATTTTATTTTATTTTTTTGCAGAATTGACTCATGTTCAATATGATGGAGAGTGGAAGGAGAATGTAGAGTCTTACACGTAGTTTCCAAAGAATCCAGAAACTATCGTTCTTGTTTTCAACAAATCTATTATTAAGTTTTCTGAATTGGTGTTGAAACTATATGAGAGGCTTAGTGTGGACCATAATAACACAGAATTAAAACTAGGTTACTTACCTTATTATCCATTAGAGAAGGTGCCCCCAGTTACCTTAAAGAGAGATGAATGTGTTATTGGGTATCTTTTTGACGTTGGAGAGAACAAATATAGAAAAACTCTACGTTGGAGCTTATTGAGAAAGATGGATGTGATAAAGCTTTTGAAGGATACGTAAAAGAAAACATTCCAATGTTGTCAAAAAACATAGGTGATGACTTTGATGTTGAGAGAAATATTTGTGACGCAGCTTCTGCACTAGGCCACATTGGAGAGAACATTGGGGTTAGTAATGTGCAACATCTTGTTATAGATGCAACTACATCAAGCCTGGCTCTACAGTATCCAGATTTTCCACAAAGTCCAGAGGTAGATTTAACAGTTTTAAAAAATTGTGAACCTCTAAATGTTGTCATTAGTGATGAGCTTTTTAGTTTCACTGATGAGATTTGGCAATTGGTAAAGAATTTGCTAATAAAGAAGAAGTGAAAAATAAAATGCATGATATTGCTCTAAAGGCTTGCTTTGAGATGGAAATAAAGAAATCTACTAGGTCATTATACGTAACAAAATATATTGATACGACATGTAAATGGGCAATCAGAGCAAGGAAGATTGCATACTCAGGGCGTTTTTCCATCCGAACATATTGCAATACTCATACGTGTTCCCTTCTCAATCGAAAGTGGAAGCACAGACAAGCGAGTTCGGCCATAGTTGCAGAGATGGTGAAATCATATTTTGAAGGTGAAAAAGAGACACCAACTCCGAAATCAATAATGACTATGATGCAAAATCGTCATGTTCCAATAACATATTGGAAAGTTTGGAAGAGAAAAAAATTTGCTCACAACCTTCTTAGGGGTTCACCTGAGTTGAGTTTTCTATTACTCCTACTTATTTGTATATGGTTCGGAAGATAAATCTTGGCACAATCACACATTTAGAGGTTACTAAAGCTAACATATTCAAATACATTTTCTTGGCATATGGTGCATACATAAGAGGATATCGTTACATAAGAAAAGTTATTACAGTGGATGGAACTTGGTTGAGGGGTGATTACAAGGGTGTAATGCTTATCGCGATAGCACAAGATAGTAATTATCATCAATATCCTATTGCTTGGGCAGTAGTTGACTCTAAGAATAATGCATGTGGTCTTGGTTCCTTCATAAGCTACAAGATTTTATACCAGATGAGGAGGAGTTGGTCATTATTTCAGATAGACACAAAAGCATCATCAAAGGAATTCAAGAAACTTATAAGAAAGCACACCACGGATTCTGTAGGTGGCATCACTCCCAGAATATAAAAAATCGTGTCAAAGTTAAAGGAGTTATCAAACTATTTGAGGATGCCGCCCATGCATGTAAAGTATCTGAATTTAATAAGCTTTATAATGAACTTAAAAATAGGTATCCAGGAGCTATAGTGTATCTTGAGGATACTGCCTATATTGATGTGTCAAAATGGGCAAGAGCTCACTTTACAGGTTCTCGTTACAATATCATGACCACAAATAGAGCTGAAACGATTAATGGGGTGATGAAGCATGCGAAAGATTACCCAATACTTGCATTACTAGATATTATTCAAAAAAAAAATCTCTGAGTAGTTCAATAAACACTGGAACACCGCGACATCTATTGAAACACCGGATACACCATTAACTTCAAAAGCAGAGGAGATTGTGAGGGAAAGATTCAAGCAGGCATCAGGAATAAAGTTAAACCAACTTAATAGGTTTGAGTATGAGGTAATTAGAAAAAGGTAATGATGTAGTAGTTGATTTCGGTCAAAGGCATTGCTGTGTCTTTGACATCGATAGACTTCCTTGTATACATGCCATAGCACATGCGAGGCAACGAATATGCAAATATATAAATTGTACTATGATTACTATAAGTTGTCAACTTGGATCCTAGCCTATGCAGAGACGATTTACCCGGTGCCTCCACAAGAGGATTGGGATATCCCTGAAAATAAAGTGATGATTAAGGTATTATGCCCACCAAAAACATCTAGAATGATATAGTCTTGTTTGATCACATCAGGGTACTTTTGTTGGCGTTTCCTCAATCCGAACTTCGCCTCTTCCATATGCTACAAATGGAAAAAAAAAATCCAATTAACTATATGCTTCATCAATGTTCAAAATAACTGATCAGTATAAACTGTGAAAACAAAAACACACAACTCACCTCACTTTCCAACCATCTATTGGGTGAGGTTACCAAGTGCAGTTAGTATTCTACTATATGAAGAAGATTGCCTCCGTTTCCAATTTGTCTTCCAACGACAAATTCTGAGAACTAATAGATCAATATTCTCACGTTTCTAAGCAAACTGAGCTGCAATAGCTGGTATACACTCATATACCAATACCTATATATATTGTTAACAAAACTATAATTATCGGGAAAAATATTATTACTACAGACAAACTTATTTTATCATAGGTGATATTTTTTTTACCGATAAAGGAAGCACGAAGCCTGCATAAGTGTGTGTGTGGTCTCATTCTCATTCATTTTATGCAACTCCTTAGCCTTTGACTTCATTGCCCAATCTAATTGCTTCAAAAGATGGTTGTAAGAATAAGTCCCCCAAGAAAATTGCATGAATGTGTCTACATCATCAATCAGTCCAAACAAAAACTTTGGAATGCCATAGGTCGCCTTATCACCATGCAACAAAACTGCAGAGACAAACAAAAGCATGGCCATCTTTAATTTCTCATCACTCATTCCACTTGAATTCTTCTTTCCCCTCGTTTTAGTACTTTGAGTGCCCATCGAAGACAATTTCTGCCTAACTTTGGATCTTTCTTTGGAAAGTGTCTTTTTATAAAAGACTCTAGTTTCATTTGAAGATCATCTGGAATCGGAGAGCAATTGAGCCCAGATATCAGTGCATACTCCATCAACGAAAATCTAATTAGTTTTCTATTCACAACGAATTATATCTCCTGTCTACCCTCACAATGTGCTTGACGAAGGAATAATAGCCACATTACTTGGCTTGAATGTTCATAATGTTCCGGAACATCAAGAAAGTAGCCGAATGGAGATTGTTCCTTGAATCGTTGTAAATCCCGGTCATCTTTTAGTGCATCCTTTATACAATTGACAGTTTGCGCTAATGGACACTTGGTGCTTATTTTATAATTAAAATGCTCATTTAGCTCCAAAATAGGTGTAAGGCGAGGAACATCTTCAACCTGTAATTTAATATAGCCAATTGACACATTAAACTTAACTGGACCCAAACAAACTACTTTAAACAGTATTAGGAATTCATTATAACAATATTAAACTAGACTAGACCAACATAACAATATTAAACTAGACTAGACCAACTCAAACTTTAATGGCTCCACTTGAGCCACTCTTTTGAATTAGTAACTCTATTGGATCTATTGCAACTCAAATGGACCCAGTCAGGTATTCTAAACTTGAAAAATCTGAATGGATCATTGAAATTTAATTGTTTTCAAATTATGAAAATTAAAACATAATAAACTTCACTAAATATTGAAAATTACCTCGTGGTTATCAGAATGGACGTTCTCTTCTCCTATCTACATAATTTCAATCTTGAGTTACTTTAAAAAAAAAAAAAAAATCATTCTTGAGACTTATTTATTCTTTTCTTAAGTATCTTCAATGGATTAATCAGATATCCAATAAGTTAACCTATGATTTTTCTATCAAATGTTTTTTTTGAAAAACTCAAAGCATATATGTTCCCTAATAGATGAATTCCTCTGAAGAGAATATAGGATCAATCTAAAAATCTATAATCTGGGTCTTGTATTCTTCATAGAAATTTTACTACGTTTTCATATTAAGCAAACGATAAATACATTAGACAAATAGTATAGCACTGATAATGAAGTCATCAAGATTGCCTGTTTCGTTAAAAATAATTATTAACTGAGAAATTGTGATAACATACGAAGTAGAATATATGTATGCATTTTGTTATGAATATTTTTGTATACATATATAAAAAATACACAATTTGGGGCTTCAAAAAGGACAGCCAACTCAAGTTTTGAAAACATTGTTAACAAAGAGTAAAAGTGAAATGACAAAGAAGTAGGTTAACCATTTTCTATCTGTCTAGCTTGATATAATAGTTACTACTTAATATGTCTAACACATTTAGGATATATCATGAAACTATCATAATTTTGATTTTTTTTTTTTTGAGAAGATTATAATTTTGATTTTAATTAAGCACACCATGCGTATGTGGAAGCTTTTACTGCAGTTACTCTTAGCCAAAAGAAAAAAAAATGCAGTGGCTCATTTGCTCATAAAAGAATAGTGCCAACAACATGATAAACTATCTACCAAATCAATCAACCACATTCAACTTAATTTGGAAAATAAATATACAACAATAGTTTAACGAAAATGACAAAAATAAAACCATAAATATGTAATCCCAATAGTTAATTTTTACCTCAATCGGCATTGACGACCCATCCAACCGGGAATGGAACCTATCCGATTCGCCGTTCAACCGATCCGACCAGGAAAGCTCCGTCTCCGAACTTGATTGCGACGCCATGGTTACAATTGACGGATTTAAAGGCAGAGTAGGAAGAAGAAGAAGAAGAAGAAGAAGAAGAAGAAGGCACAAAACAAAAGTTCTCTATCGGGTTGAGCCGCAGTGGAAGTTCTCTGTGGTTTTGTTTACTTTTTGCCCTTCTTTCCATAAAATAATCGTTCTTTTGTTTTAAACATGACTGCGGCTTTAAGCTGGGGGGTAAAAGAGGGTTTTCAACATGCCACGTCCGAAAAATAAATAAAATAAAATAAATTATAATTAAACCGTAATATAAGAAGGTCAGTTTTCATAAGCCACGGAACTTTCCGTGAAGGTCATGGGCCTTAATTTCTCCGCGTGGTAAGAATGGGGTCTTGGTTGGAATTAAATAAATCCTTGACGATTGCCAAATTCTTCAATTTTTTCACTTTTGCCAATGGAGGGGCACGAAGACTCATCGGTTATTCCAGTTCCAGTTCCGGACCACAAGCTCTGCGGTTTCCTCTGCGCGGTTCTTACAGCTACCTCCTCTCACCCACTCACTCCCGCGCGTCTCGGCACGCGCTTCCACATCCTGCGCCAAAACTCGGAGGTCGTCTTCAGGTCGGACAACGACGACGTCGTATTGTCGCCGGTGAGTTCGGGGCCCCATTGCGAGGGGGCTCCGCAACCGGACGAAAATTGCGGGAAATTCGGGGAGGCGAAGGCGACGAAGGAGGGGGTTTCGAGTTCGAGGAGGAAGACGAAGACGAAGACGAAGAGGAAGAGGAAGAGAAGCATTGGACTGGTCAATGGCAGTATAAGCGTCGTGGAGCAGATTTACGCTTTGGTCACCAACAAGTGCTTGCAAATCGTCGCCAGAATGGTTTGGGCTGAGCCTGCTAGTAGCGGCGGCGGCGGCGGTGGTGGTGGTGGTGGATTTGGGGAGGAGGAGGAGGAGGTGGAGGTGAGGGCTGTCTTACTGGTTGATGTTTATCTTCCCATTGAATTGTGGTCTGGATGGCAGTTTCCCAAATGCGGATCGGTCGCCGGTGCCGTCTTTCGACACTTGAGGTACCATGCTGCTTTGCTTCTTCTCCGTTTCTTGAATTCATTTAACTGGTTTTGTCAATGGGGTTGGAATTTAGAACCAAATATTTGCCACTGGACTGGTTTGAATTAAATGAAAGCAATGGTTCTGTTTTGTGTAAGGTCTCCGGTTATTAGTAGAAGATTTGCTAGCATGAGGGGTAAATTCGAGTGGTGAGACACAATGTTGGACTTACCGCAATGAAATTGCTAGACTTTCATGCCCCAAATATTGTAGTTTTCAACGAAGAGGATCCCCTTATTGAAATTTAGTAAACGAGTTGCTTCATATGAGTAGGTAGGTAAAAAAAGAATAAAGGGTTTTTCACTAAGATAAAATATTAGACAGTGGTGTTGGCTTCAAATCGAATGCTAATCTTCGAACAGATTACTGGCATAATATATGTTGATGAAAAGATGCATAGTATTTCTGTTAACGTTAAGTGGAATTTTATTGGTACGTTGCTTATAGCTCCAACATTTGTTCTACTTGTACTATTTGGGCTGATGAAGATTTTAACACAATTTTTTCTTGCTACAATTTATCTTTTACCACTTTAGATTGGTCTTTGGGGTTTATTAGTTCTCTGTTGTTACCTTGAAGAAAACCTTCTTTTTCGTTTATGATTAGAAAGCGTGATAGTACGTAGCTAAGCGTTGAATGGATTACTAGTTATAGTGTGGTACTGCTGAACTTTATTGTTGTGATTATGAAGTAATTGATGACATTAAAAGGACAGAATGTTAAATAAGAAGTGTCAAATAATTTCGTAAGTGAAGCTTGATGGTAGTATTTAAGTTGGCTGTGCTACCTGTGAATTCCAGTCTTGGAGATATATGCCGTGATTTCACTGTAAGTTAAGCTGTACCATGTGACCTAGTTCATGTAGAAAATGGAAGTCTAGAAATTTTTTGATATTTTTCATTTATAGCTGGTAAAAGATTTATTTATTTATTTTTAATATAAATTTCTTCAGCAAAGCCTTTGGTTCATTGAATAAATCAGAAAAAGGCATATCTTTACCTTCTTGAATAAATAAACAATTTGATTCGAATTATACATGCATATATACATAAATGGCATAATATTTTGTCCTTTCCATGACTTGTGTCTGTTAGCTTTTAAATTTTGCTAAGATAATAGGAGAGTTGGCTGGCAATGCACTATTGAGAACTTGGCATTGTGCAGGTATTTTTATTAGGATCACTTTATGGTTCTATGCTTCTTTTGAGTACTATTAGTCTGCAGTATGATTTGGATACGTACTAACATTATTATAAAAAGCTGGTCAGTTGATTGGATAAAGCAATGAACTGGATTTATTTTTCACTCTTTTAACTCTTAAACAAAAGTCTCGGTTGATTCATTTTTTAACAAAATACACTAGCTCTCTCCAAATATGGACGACCAGCGTATCCATATACATGTGTGTGTGTGTGTGTTTGTCTGCAGTATGATTTGGGTACGTACTAACATTATTATAAAAAGCTGGTCAATTGGTTGGATAAAGCAATGAACTGGATTTATTTTTCACTCTTTTAACTCTTAAACAAAAGTCGGTGTTGATTCATTTTTTTTACAAAATACACTGGCTCTCTCCAAATATGGAGGACCGGCATATCCATATACATGCGTGTGTGTGTGTGTTTATTTCAGCCTAATTAGTCCAAGAACATTTCTCATGCAGTTGTGATTGGGGACTGAGAAGTTTGATAATTGCCGGTGGAACTTCTGTTAAGGATACTCTAGGTGCTAGTAGGGGCATGTGGAATCTCTCTGATTGTCATGTTCTTGGATGCAAGCAGCATTATGATGTTACTGATTCTTCAAAGAAAAGAATGTTCGAACTTCATGAAATTTTTAAGAGTTTACCTAGTGCTGCGGAGATAGGATATTTCGACTCTTCTAGAATACAACCAGTCGATGCCTCTTGCGGATCTGGCATTTGGGAACTATCTGATGACATTCTGATTAATATACTAGCTGTTCTTGGCCCGACAGAACTTTTTAGGGTTGCTGCAACCTGTCGTCACTTGAGATTCTTGGCTGCATTGATCATGCCATGCATGAAACTTAAATTGTTTCCTCATCAGCAGGCAGCAGTACAGTGGATGTTACATCGTGAGCATCATGCTGAAGTCTTGCCACATCCCTTGTACATGGCTTTCTCAACTGAAGATGGATTCTCTTTTTACGTAAGCACTATCTCAGGTGAAATAATCTCTGATATAGCTCCCACTGTCAATGATTTTCATGGGGGAATGTTTTGTGATGAACCCGGCTTAGGCAAGACAATAACTGCTCTTTCCCTTATTCTTAAGACACTAGGAAAATTGGCAGATATGCCAGACGGCTTACAAGTCATCTGGTGTACTCATAATGGTGATCAGAGATGTGGCTATTATGATCTTGATGGTGATTATGCTGCTGGTAGTAATGTGACCCCAGGAAAGAGAGATGTGGGTAAGAAAGCACAAACAGTTGCCGAGCAGCTTGGCTACTACTCATCTAAAAGAGCCAGGCTCATTTTTCTCAATGAGCAGGTTGCAGGAGTCAGGGATTTATGTTCTAATAAACGAACAGAAACACCAGAAGCTACATGCTCCGAGCCAGCAATGTCTGTGTTTCGTTGCACAAGAAGCTTGAGTCGCATCAGGAAAAATCTCATTTTCACAGTAGACAGAGAACCTGGTCTATGCAATGAAACAAACGCAGGAAAGAACTCTGTGAGAGTTAAGCAGGCTATAGATGGTCCGGGACACGTCTCTTTGGAAAAGCAAGTTGATATGTCATATGAACTTTCGAACAATTCTAAGTGGTGTTCCAAAGTTACTACAGATCATTACAGCTATAATGATACTTGGGTTCAATGTGATGCTTGTGGCAAGTGGCGGAGGTTTCAGGAAAGTAGGATGTCCGATGCTAGTAAAGCATGGTTTTGTAGCATGAATAGCGACCCTCTATATCAGAGTTGTATTGTTCCAGAGGAAACTTGGGACAGTGGTGAGCCAATAATGTATTTACCAGGATTCTACACCAAAGGAACATCTGGAGGACAGGAACAAAATATTTCATTCTTTGCTAGTGTACTTAAGGAACATCGATCCTTGATAAATTTTGCAACTAAGAAAGCCTTAAGTTGGTTAATTAAACTTTCACCTGACAGACTGTCAGAAATGGAAACAATAGGACTTCGAGGTCCATTTATCAGCACTTGTATAGAGCCAGGTGAAGATGTTCGTGGGTTTCAAACAATATTTCAATCCTTTGGTCTTAGAAAAGGAGTGGAAAAGAGCATTATTAGGTGGTATTACCCACGAAACCTTCACAACTTGGTCTTTGATGTGGCTGCTTTGAGAATTGCTCTTTCTGTGCCACTAGATTCAGTCAGGATATATCTATCAAAAGCAACCCTCATAGTTGTTCCTGCAAATCTAGTTGATCACTGGAAAACCCAAATTCAGAAGCATGTCAGACCAGGTCAGTTACGGATTTATATTTGGACGGATCATAGAAAGCCTTCTGCACACAGTCTGGCCTGGGACTATGATGTTGTCATAACTACTTTCAACCGCTTAAGTGCAGAATGGGGATCCCGTAAGAAAAGCATTCTCATGCAAGTGCATTGGCTTAGGGTCATGTTAGATGAGGGGCATACCCTTGGATCAAGCGTTGGCTTAACCAACAAACTGCAAATGGCTGTTTCATTAATTGCTTCAAACCGTTGGATATTAACAGGAACACCAACTCCTAATACACCCAATAGTCAACTATCACACCTTCAACCATTGCTTAAGTTTCTTCATGAGGAAGCTTATGGGAAGAATCAAAAGTCATGGGAAGCTGGGATTCTTAGACCTTTTGAGGCAGAGATGGAAGAAGGACGCTCTCGTCTGTTGGATTTACTTCGTAGGTGCATGATTAGTGCTCGGAAGGTAGATTTGAAGAATATTCCACCTTGCATCAAGAAAACTACATTCGTTGATTTTACAGAGGAACATGCAAGAAGTTACAATGAGCTAGTAGTTACAGTACGGAGGAATATTTTAATGGCTGACTGGAATGATCCTTCTCATGTTGAAAGTCTGTTAAATCCAAAGCAATGGAAGTTTCGAAGCACAACTACTAAGAATATTAGGTTATCTTGCTGCGTAGCTGGGCATATAAAAGTAACGGATGCTGGTGAAGATATTCAAGAAACCATGGATATTTTAGTTCAAGATGGTCTTGATCCCACGTCAGAGGAGTATGATTTTATCGAGTATAACCTCCTAAACGGTGGAAATTGTGTTAGGTGAGTAATAATTGACCTTTTATTTTTTTTTTCCTTTTTCCACTCTTGAGTCTTTCTGGTTTATAATTGGATGATTGATCATGAGTCAACTGTTATAGGTGTGGGGAATGGTGCCGTTTACCTGTCATTACACCATGTAGGCATCTTTTGTGTCTCGATTGTGTTGCTTTGGACAGTGAAAGATGCACTTATCCCGGTTGTGGCAATTTGTATGAGATGCAGACTCCTGATACCTTAGCACGGCCAGAAAATCCAAAACCAAAGTGGCCTGTCCCGAAAGATCTTATTGAGTTACAACCATCATATAAACAGGCACGCTTAGCTGAAAATTTATGTATTTCAGTTCTTTTATGACAAAATATCTAATTTCATGTTTTTCATTTTGTTTTACAGAAAACAATCTAACTTTAATGTGCCATTTGGTGTTTATTCAGGATAACTGGGATCCTGATTGGCAATCAACGTCCAGCAGTAAAGTTGCTTATCTTATACGTAAATTGAAGGAATTGCAGGATGCTAATGTCTATCAGCCTAAGGATGATGGCACTGACGTCCAAAACACTGAGGGCTTACTTTGCTCTTCTAGAATAAACAACTCTAATGTACCGACACAAGAGTTTGGCTGTTCCAGAATGAGTTCTACTCACAAAATAATTAAAGATAAAGTTTTGGTATTTTCTCAGTTTCTGGAGCATATACACGTCATTGAGCAACAGGTAATCAATATAAAGTTTTTTTTTAAATGTTTTATTTACACATAAAGGTCTCTTAACCTGTTCTTTTTTTCAGCTAACGATTGCTGATATTAAATTTGCTTGTATGTATAGTCCAATGCATTCTAGCAACAAGGTAGATCTTTTTTCATTTACCCAATTTCTCTTTGATGCTTATATGTTTTTTCCTATTTCTGTTGGTTAACTCCATTTATTTTGTTCAGATGAAGTCCTTAGCCATGTTTCAGAATGACGAAAATTGTATGGTGCTTTTGATGGATGGAAGTGCTGCATTGGGTCTAGATTTGAGCTTTGTATCACATGTTTTTCTGATGGAGCCAATATGGGACAAAAGGTTATTTCCTTTTTTTTTGTTTCTTCAATAACTGTTAGACTGATCATTTGTCTGAAAGAAATTTCTTTGTATCGCTATTTCCACAAAAGAAAGTTTAGTTTTCTGCAGTGTCCTATTTCTTCCTGGGTATATGCTCATTGTTTGTGTGCAATATTTATTCTTTTGATTGGGACCTGATTAGCATGGAGGAACAAGTCATCAGTCGTGCTCATCGGATGGGTGCTACACGTCCTATTCAAGTGGAAACTTTAGCAATGCGTGGTACCATAGAAGAGCAAATGCTGGCGTTCTTACAGGTAACTCTTTGGATGATTGTGCAACCCTGCATAATGATTTTTTTGGTTTCATGAATAACTTAATTTAGACGCTGCATGGCATGTGTGCAACTCCATAGCCCATAGTCTATAACTTTTGATTACTTATGCTTGTTTGTCGCTCATACGTTTTTTTTGACACACTCTAGACTTTGTTCTTGAGAGGAGGTAGTGAGTGTTAACCTGACCTAAAGAAATAGGATGTTAATCCAGAATCCATTGGAAAGCAATGAGATGGTTGTTGTTTTGTTTTGGTTCTTTATTGGTGAGAAGATCCTAGACTTTGTTCTTGAGAGGAGGTAGTGAGTGTTAACCTGACCTAAAGAAATAAGATGTTAATCTAGAATCCATTGGAAAGCAATGAGATGGTTGTTGTTTGTTTTGGTTCTTTATTGGTGAGAAGATCATAGACTTTGTTCTTGAGAACCTGACCTAAAGAAATAGTTAGTTAATCCAGAATCCATTGGAAAGCAATGAGATGGTTGTTTTGTTTTGGTTCTTTCTTTGTTGGTGAGAAGATCATTTTGTTGCTTTCCTCTATATACATTCATTAACTTGACACAGTAGACTTTATGATTGAGAGGAGGGAATGAGAGTCAACCTAATCTAAAGAAACAGGATGTTAATCCAAAGTTCATTGGAAAGCAATGGGATGCTTCTTGTTTTGTTTTGGTTCTTTCATTGTTGGTGTGAAGATCATTTTGCTCTCTATCTCTCTCTTGGTCAGTGAGAAGATCACTTCGTTGCTGCTTTCAGTCTAGAAATGCGTGTATATATGTTGTAGATGGTCTTCTAGTTTCTGGCACTCTTGCTAGATATGCGTACCCATATGTTGTAAATGCTCTTCTAGTTTCTGGCAATCTGTTCTATAGGCTCTAATCTTAGAGTTTTAAGTCGTATATATCTCATTAATAAAATAAGACTTACAGCCTCAGTACCTATAGAGTTTACAGAGAACGGAAAACTATAAAATAAAAGGAAAAATACAATTAAATACAGCCTGATTTCTGGGGATAATTATCCTAAAATACACATTTACACAGCTGTATATTACACATATATTGCAGCTAATCAGCCCTAAAGTTTTGGCTTTTTAGGTTCAACCTAAACACCAAAGCTTTCCAACACTCCCCCTCAAGCTGGTTTGAATATGTCTTCCATAGCCAGCTTGCTAAGTATGTCTCAAACTGCTTCTTTGGTAGATCTTTAGTCAATATATCAGCTACTTGTTCCATAGTTGGAATATAAGGCATACAAACTAACCCATTTTCCAGTTTCTCTTTGATAAAATGTTTGTCTACTTCAACATGTTTCGTTCTATCATGGAGAACTAGATTATGAGCAATGGATATGGCAGCTTTGTTGTCACAGTAAACCTTCATAGGCATTGGACTTGTAACTTTCAGCTCCTTCAATAATCTTCTGACCCATAAGACTTCACAAATACTATGAGCGACAGCTCTAAACTCAGTTTCTGCATTACTCCTGGCTATCACATTCTGTTTTTAACTATGCCATGTAACTAGATTTCCTCCAACAAAGGTACAATAGCCAGAGGTAGACCTTCTATAAGTGATACTTCCTACCCAATCCGCATCAGTATAAACTTCTACTTGCAGGTGTTTATGATTTTCAAATAGCAGTCCTTTTCCTGGAGTTCCTTTTAAATACCTCAGAATCCTGTAAACTACATCAAAGTGTTCACGACCTGGTGAATGCATAAATTGACTTACCACACTGACTGCAAACTATATCTGGCCAAGTATGTGAGAGATAAATTAGTCTTCTAACTAGCCGCTGGAATTGATCTCTGTAAATAACCTCTTCAGGCTTATCTGATTGTAACTTAAGATTAGGTTCAATGGGTGTTTCGGCTGCTCTACACCCAAGTAGACCTGTTTCATTAAGTAAGTCGAGAACATACTTACGTTGTGAAACAAAAATCTCTCTTTGACCTAGCAAATTCCATTCCAAGAGAGTATTTCAAGTCACCCAAATCTTTGATTTCAAACTCTCTAACAAGAATTTTCTTTAGCTTCTCGAGTTCAACTTTATCATCACCTGTCAATACTATATCATCAACATAGACGATTAAAATAGCTTTGTAAAACATAGTATGATCATCCTGACCTTGACAGTGGCCATGACCTTGTACAACCTTCCCAAAGTGTTCAAACCATGCCCTGGGTGATTGCTTAAGGCCGTAAAGTGATTTTCTCAGTTTACAAATTTTGTTTCTACCAAGTTTATCTTCAAAACCAGGTGGTAAATCTATAAACACTTCTTCCAAAGCGCCATTTAAAAAGGCTTTCTTCACGTCCAACTAGTGTAAAGACCAGTCAAGATTAACAGCTAAGGAGAGTAGAACTCGAATTGAGTTAATCTGTAGAACTCGAATTGAGTTAATCTTGTCTACTGGTGCAAAAATTTTTTGGTAATCAATACCATAGGTTTGTGTAAACCCTTGTTCCGGGGGTACCTTTTTTGTGAATGGATTAGGGAGAAATTAATTAAGTGTAAGAGCACTTAATTAATTATAAGCAAGATAGTGATAGAAAAATTNATTTTTGTCGAAATATCATCGAAAATGCATCGAAAATTCATTGAAATTGCATCGAAATTTATCAAAAATATTATTTTCATCGAAATTTTATTAAGAATACCATTTTCATCGAAATATCATCGAAAATGCATCGAAAATGCATCGAAAATTCATCGAAACTGCATCGAAATTTATCAAAAATACCATTTTCATCGAAATTTTACTGAGAATACCATTTTCATCGAAATATCATCGAAAATGCATCGAAAAGCATCGAAAATTCATCGAAATTGCATCAAAATTTATCAAAAATACCATTTTCATCGAAATTTTACTGAGAATATAATTTTCATCGAAATATAATCGAAAAATCATCGAAAAACATCGAAAATGTTCGCGATTTTTTATTAAAACTTCTAAAAATTAACCTAAAAATAATTTTTTAACACATTAATGACCTCATAACATCTCGAAATTTGATAATATGTTATTTCAAACCATACCCAGAACAAATTGGAGAAGAATGAAGAGAGAATAGAGGAAAATGATGAGTTTGACGGTAATATGAGAGATGAAAACAAGATTTTTTTCTCAAATTATTTTTTCTCCTTTTTTCAGATATGAAAACGAGTTTGACGGCATGAAGGAGAAGAGATTTCGGCTTGATTAAAGAGAAGAGAGACATAATTGATTAGGGGTAAACATGACTTTTCACGTGATATATGCATATTTTACAAACTTTTATTTGGGAGAGCATACGGACCAAAATATACCTATTATGATGCATATTTTACCTAATTTCTCCTTTTTTTATGGTTACGGGTAGATATATAGAAAGAAAGAGAAAAGGAAGTGCAAGGGAAAAGTTAATATAAGAGAGGTAATAAATGGGCGCGAAAATCAAGGCAATAAAGGAATAGAAGTAATATGAGTAGATTGCATTAAATATGCTCAATTGGTGTCTTGGGTTACGAAAAGAACAAAAGAAAGAGAGAGAGAGAGAGAGAGAGAAAGATGATGATTTCGGTCAAAGAGTTGTTGCATAAAGAAAGACTGAAAACTAACATATCATTCAGTTGTTTGTACAGCAATCAACTATATATAGGCATATACCCAACGGTAGAATGGGTAAGAATGAGCTTTAGAACTCTTGTATGATTGACACATTAGTCAATAGGTGTCATCGTCTAAGATGAAGACTTTGCAGAATTTGCCACCTAATTAAGAGGAAGAGGTCTAATTGCGGCTTGACACGTGTCTAAGTTGCTAGGTGGCACCATGAGATTGGTCAATGTGTAGTAATATGTACTCTTGCTTCTAATCTGGCAATTTTCCAATAGTAACTGGACACTTATTTTGGGATATCAAAGTCCTCTTTTGTCCAATATAATTTTGATAAATTATTTTTTTTCTCAATTGACCCCATATTGTATAATTATCACATTAATTGCGACTAAATATTTTTAGTTAGTGACTAATTACAAAAAATTATCACACCCCAAAACATTAAGTCCTTTGAGCTATAGTGAATGTGACCATTCGCTAGAGCTCACTAATGTGAATTTTTATGAATACGGTCTTCAAACGAGTCTTGGAAAAACCACATTCATAGAGAGAGAATGTCTTCTTTTAGATGAATTTCATCTGTAGGCAAGCTCCAATTAGCAGATAGCTAGCTCTAGTTGGGTTCCAGATAGTCATGCCAAAATATTTCTATTGGATTAGCCCAACCCAAACAATGCCTCGTTAAAACCTTAGTAGAGCAAAACCCAGTGGGAAAAATCTCTAGAAGGAAAAAGAGTACGTTGCATGTGAGCAACACTTTGGAGATGAGATTGAGTATCACTGAGAGTAATTTCTATGAAGCTTCAATCATTATATTCAGCTTACTTGCCAATATTAATTCTTTGCAGAAGCTTGTGATGTCATTCAGAATGGCTCTTCTGAAGAAAATTCATTGCTTCCAAATTGTTGTGAGCATCTCGTATAAATAAATTATGAGGAAGAAATTTCCTTGCAAAATTGAGAGATTAGTCCAATATAAAGAACAAACTCTCACATTTAGATATAAGGGAAAATATAAATAATTATTACGGCTAAAAATAAAATAAATAGAAACTGATGAGAGTTTCTATATAATATTAGTTCCCAATCTTTATTGGCATAGATGATAATTAATATTTTGGCTATATAGCAAAATATAATATCTGGTAAGGGAGTTCCCATAATAATTAATTGGATACAATCCACATCTGCTTCTCTTTTTTTTTTGTTTTTTTTTAAGTCAGAAGTGTTTGTATAAAGATAAAATATAAGTATAATATCACTGATATTATTTTGAAACAGATCATCTTGTCGATAGCCTTGAGATATTCGGCATTTCGCATGATTTCGTTTTAGTCAGGTCATTTTGTCGATAGCTTTGGCATTTCGCGTGATCCCTTTTTCAGTCAGGTCATCTTGTCGATAGCTTTCGGCGTTTCACGTGATCTTGCTTTTGGCTAGGTCATATTGTCGATTAGCCTTGATGGCATATCGCATGATCCTGTTCTAGTTAAGTCACATTGTCGATAGCCTTAGCATCTCGCATGATCCTGCTTTAGTTGGATCACCTTGTCGATTGCCATGGCGTTTCGCATGACCGTATAAATTGTGAGATAATGATTGCAGTTTCATGCAATCTTAATTAAATATGCTGGTACTAAAGCTTATGAATTAGATGTACCATATGATAGAAGTACAGAAAAATAGAAACCAACCATTTATGGTAACTGAAATATTTTACAACTAACAGTCCCCAATGAAGAGGATGTTTATAAAATTATTATGGTCAGTATCGGAAACTTACCTGGGCCTGAAACCCAGTAAATTTTTGAAGATGGTTCATATTGCCTCATTACAGAACTTGAGACTTTGAGGATNTGACCATTCGCTAAAGCTCATTAATATGAATTTTTCGCAATATGGTCTTCGAATTTGTCTTCAGAAGTACCGCATTCATAGAGAGGGAATGTCTTCTGATGAATTTCATCTGTAGGCAAGCTCCAAATAGCAGATAGCTAGCTCTAGTTAGGTTCTAAATAGTTATGCCGAAACATTTCTATTGGATTGGCCCTACCCAAATAACGCCTCGTTAAAACCTTAGTAGAGCAAAACCCAGTGGGAAAAATCTCTAGAAGGAAAAAGAGTACGTTGCATGTGAGCAACACTTTGGAGATGAGCTTGAGTAATTACTGAGAGTAATTTCTGTGAAGCTTCAATCATTATATTCAGCTTGCTTGCCAATATTAATTCTTTGCAGAAGCTTGTGATGTCATTCAGAATGGCTCTTCTGAAGAAAATTCATTGCTTCCAAATTGTTGTGAGCATCTCATGTAAATAAATTATGAGGAAGAAATTGCCTTGCAAAATTGAGAGATTAGTCCAATATAAAGAACAAAATCTCACATTTAGATATAAGAGAAAATATAGATAATTATTAAGGATAAGAATAAAATAAATAGAAACTGATGAGAGTTTCTATATAATATTAGTCCCCAATATTTATTGGTATAGATGATAATTAATATTTTGGCTATATAGCAAGATATAATATTTGATACGGGAGTTCCCATAATAAATAATTAGACACAATCCACATCTACTTTTTAAGTCAGAAGTGTTTGTATAAAGATAAAATATAAGTATAATATTACTGATATTATTTTGAAACAGATCATCTTGTCGATAGCCTTGAGATATTCGGCATTTCGCATGATTCTGTTTGAGTCAGGTCATTTTATCGATAGCTTTAGCATTTCGCGTGATCCCTTTTTCAGCCAGGTCATCTTGTCGATAGCTTTCGGCGTTTTGCGTGATCTTGTTTTTGGCTAGGTCATATTGTCGATTAGCCTTGATGGCATATCGCATGATCCTGCTCTAGCTAAGTCACATTGTCGATTGCCGTAGCGTTTCGCATGACTGTATAAATTGTGAGATAATGATTGCAGTTTCATGCAACCTTAATTAAATATTCTGGTACTAAAGCTTATGAATTGCATGTACCATATGATAGAAGTACAGAAAAATATAAACTAACCATTTATGGTAACTGAAATATTTTACAACTAACAGTCTCCAATACTGAGGATGTTTGTAGAGTTATTATGGTCGGTATCGAAAACTTATCTGGGCCTAAAACCCGGTAAATTATTGAAGATGGTTCGTATTGCCTCATTACAGAACTTGAGACTTTGATGATTTTCCATGGCAACTTCTGGATTCCTTGATAGTTGTTTACAAACTTTTGTCTTTGCCAGTCATCTCAATAGCAGTGTAAACATTTATTTAACCTCTTCCATGGTTAAGGAATGAGTTATTCTCAGCTCTTTGTCCCAATAAAACTTCGCCTCTCTGAGCTTTTTCATTGTATATTTTCTGCACTGTATAACAGTCAGAGGTAGCATGACCTACTTTCCTGTGAAACAAACAGAACTTGGGATTCCTTGTTTCTTCTGGTGTAGCCGGAGTTTGGACTGGTAGAGGCCGTAATACCCCATCTTCTATCCACATTCGTACAAGTGCAACGATTTGATTTTGTACTAGAGGTATCTCGGGAGGAGTTGGTCGATTTCTTTTATCTTGACGCGCTTTTTCAACCAAAGTGACCTCTCCTTTTCGCTTAGAAAAAGATGGCTTGCCCCAACTTTCAGCACTGGACCTTCCAGAAAATTTGTATAATTCCATGATTGTTTCTTCGGTATTGCTTACTCTGAATATGAGTTCAGCGAAATTCGAGATGACATGGTTCTGAATATGGATTTTGTATTCAGCTCGTATGCCTTTGACACACATCCGAATAAGTTCATTCTCTGAGATGATTTCTCTACAGTCCAAAGCCCTTTCCTTGAATCTATTCACATAAGTCGTGAGCGATTCATTTTCCTTTTGTGTTATACTGGAAAGATCAGACAGATCTAACTTGCGCTCTGCTATGAAGAATTTGGTACAGAATGTTACGACCAATTCATCCCACGTAGAGATACTGCCTGCTGGTAAATTAGCAAACCATGAATACGCCCGGTCTGTAAGAGATTTTGAAAATTCCCTTAGCCTTAATTCATGGTCGCTAGCATAGATTCCGAGATCATCTAGGAAACCAATGACGTGCTCCTTAGCATTACCTTTCTTTCCATCAAATTTCTTGAAACGAGGATTAGTGTAATCCTTCGGATATGACTTGGACAAAATATGTGCAGGATAAGGAGGCTGGAAATCCACTGTTGCCATAATTTTACCAGCTTTTTCTGCCTCTATTCTTAGCATATCTTGTAGTTGCTCCTTAGTAATGAAACTGTGTGAAGCTTCATTATTCGTGCCTACTGGAACTGTGACAGAAGGATTAACAAGACTTTCTTGTGTTCCCAGCATGGTGGGATTTTGATTGCCTGATGCAGGTAAATTGTTGTTTTGACTTGATGGGACGGGAGTAGAAGTTCCCGGTTCATTTCTTCCTTCTAATTCAGCCAACTTTCGCATTATAAATTCTTGAGACTGCATTAAGCTTTGCAGTGTGATTTTCATTTGAGCAAGAGTTTCTTCTTGTTGAGTCGATTTTTTGGAACTCGGCGGGTTTTGTTCGTCGGCCATTTGAAAGAATGAAATGGAAAGTGGGAGAAAAGAGAAAGAAAGAAATGAGAGATCTTTTTTTTTTTTTTTAAGAGGAAATTTCTGAAAAAGAGGGGGACAGAAATTTAACAGAATTTCGGGGTGAAAAATTAAAAGAAATTCGATGGAGTTTCAAGAGGATGACAGAATAACGGTACACTGGATAGAGTAACGGTACACCGTCAGGTGTCAAAAAATGAAATGGGCAGAGTAACGGTATATCGGACAGACTAATGGTATACTGTCAGGTGTCGAAAAATGAAATGGGCAGAGTAACGGTATACCGGACAGAGTAATGGTACACTATCAGGTGTCGAAAAATGAAATGGGCAGAGTAACGGTATACCGGACAGAGTACTGGTACACTGTCAGGTGTCGAAAAATGAAATGGGCAGAGTAACGGTATACCGGACAGAGTAACGGTACACCGTCAGGTGTCGAAAATGAAATGGACAGAGTTCCGAGAGATTTTGGAAATACTGAAGAAATCTAGTTTCACTTAGCTACTCCCCAGTGGAGTCGCCATTAATGTTCCGGGGGTACTTTTTTGTGAATGGATTAGGGAGAAATTAATTAAGTGTAAGAGCACTTAATTAATTATAAGCAAGATAGTGATAGAAAAATTGAGAATATAACGTGGAAAATTGTAGCAATACAATTCCACGTGTTAGAAAATTTTTGACTTTTTGACAGCTCAATC
>JXTC01000022.1:1333303-1426455 GCA_002914845.1 Trema orientale
TAATATGAGTAGATTGCATTAAATGAGCTCAATTGGTGTCTTGGGTTACGAAAAGAACAAAAGAAAGAGAGAGAGAGAGAGAGAGAGAGAAAGATGATGATTTCGGTCAAAGAGTTGTTGCATAAAGAAAGACTGAAAGCTAATATATCATTTAGTTGTTTGTACAGCAATCAACTATATATAGGCATATACCCAACGGTGGAATGGGTAAGAATGAGCTTTAGAACTCTTGTATGATTGACACATTAGTCAATAGGTGTCATCGTCTAAGATGAAGACTTTGCAGAATTTGCCACCTAATTAAGAGGAAGAGGTCTAATTGCGGCTTGACACGTGTCTAAGTTGCTAGGTGGCACCATGAGATTGGTCAATGTGTAGTAATATGTACTCTTGCTTCTAATCTGGCAATTTTCCAATAGTAACTGGACACTTATTTTGGGATGTCAAAGTCCTCTTTTGTCCAATATAATTTTGATAAATTATTATTTTTTCTCAATTGACCCCATATTGTATAATTATCACATTAATTGTGACTAAATATTTTTAGTTAGTGACTAATTACAAAAAATTATCACACCCCAAAATAACCTTTTAGCTACAAGTCTTGCCTTGTACCTTTCCACACTACCATCAGCCATACATTTAACTGTAAAAACCCATTTACACCCAGCAGTCTTTTTCTCCCTTGGTAAGTAATCTCCCAAGTACCATTTTTTTGAAGAGCATTCGTCTCTTCCTGAACTGCTAATTTTCAATCCGGATGATTTAGAGCTTCCTGGATAGTTCTTGGCACAAACAAGTTGGAAATGTTGGATGTAAAGGTTCTATGATTTTCGGAAAGTCTAGTAGGATAGATATTTAGCTATAGGACGTTGGGTACAAGATCTAACATCTTTCCTAAGAGCTATAGGGACATTTAGATACGAGAAATCATTAGCAGGTTTAAGAGAAGAAGAAGAAGAAGAATTATCACTAGTAGGCTCAAGGGAAGAATTACTTGGATTATCTAAATGACCAGTGTCAGGAGTTGATGATGGACGCTGCCCTATAGGATGAATTTCTCCATCTTGATGATACCTTTGTCTAGTATAAACACGTAGCTCAGAATGAGGTTCATTAGGTAGAGTTTCTCCCCCCTGTTTGTGGTACACTAGTTGATGTAGACATGGAATACAATATATTAGGAAATTATATTATTATTATTATTTAGATTTATTATTAGGTATTATTTAATTTTGGGTAACTAGATTTATGTTTCTTGTTTTTATTAGTTTCTAGAATTTGTCTACTAACCTGGTTGTGTCTAATTGCCTATCTATAAATAGGCTTAGCTATGTAATTACTTTTCAGATTATAATGAATTAATAAATGATTATTGAGTTTTCTCCTCCTATAGATCTCTTTCTTTCTAAGTTCTTATCTTGATTCTCTATTGCTTTTCTACCCGTTCATCTAATTCTGTCTAATTTTCTCCTTGATTCTTCTCTCTCTCTCTAATCTATCCAATTGCTTATTCATCCTGCTTATTTTTTACTATTCTACCAATTCTCTTGTTATTCTACCTATTCTCTCTATTTCTCTTTCTAAATTCTCATCTTATCCTACATCACTTGCACTTTGGAATGGTAGATTAGCATCGTTTTTTATTATCTAAGACTTCTAGTTACTGGTTTTTTGGTAAGTTATCAAGAATTTCAGTTTCTGAAAAAACATTAGGTAGAGGTGTTGAAGTGTGCCAAAACTGATCTTCACTCTCTTTCTTCCCCTGAAGAGAAGTTGGGCTAAAAAAAGAGTAATTCTCAACAAACACCGTATCCATACTAACATGTATTCTTTTAGTTTTTGGATTAAAGCAGTTGTAACCTTTTTTACTTGTAGCATATCCAATAAAAACACATTTTTCCATCCTAGGATCTAGTTTAGATCTAAGATGGCTAGGTATATGAACGAAAACAGTGCACCCAAACACTTTTAAAGGCAAGTTCAAAGTAATTCTGTTATTAGGATAGAGTTTTTTAAAGCATGCTAAAGGTGTTTCATATTTTAAAATACGACTTGACATTCTATTTATAAGATAACATGCTGTCAAAATAGCATCTCCCCACAAGTATTTTGGAACATGCATAGAAAACATCATTGATCTAGCAACTTCTAACAAATGGCGGTTTTTTCTCTCTGCAATACCATTTTGTTGTGGAGTATCATTACAAGTGGATTGATGTTGAATACTTTTTTCCTTTAAAAAATTGCCTAAATAATTGTTAAAATATTCCCTGCCGTTATCAGTATGAAAAATACTTATTTTTGTTTGAAATTGATTTTCAACTATATTGTAAAAATCTTTAAATAATTTCTCAACATCAGAACACATCAAATATATCCAACGAAGTCTAGTATGATCATCTATAAATTTGATAAACCATTTTTTTCCTGACAAAGTGGTGATCCTTTAGGGACCCCAAACATCACTATGTATCAAATAAAAGGGTTTTGATATGTGATAAGGCTTAGACTTGTATGAAATTCGATGACTTTTTGATAAAACACAAGAATCACAATGAAAGGAAGTACAATCCAAATTTTTAAACAAACTAGGAAATAAATGTTTTAGATAAGAAAAACTAGGATGCCCTAATTTGAGATGCCAAAGCATTATTTTTTCATGCACAGAGATTGTACTAACACTACTACTCAATTTCTGAACTTGTTTATTGCTAAAGGAGTTGCCATCGAAATAGTAAAGTCTATCAACCATACTAGCACTGCCAATCATCCTCCCCGAATTCTGGTCCTGAAATTCACAATGCGAGTCAAAGAAAATGACACGACAATTAGAGTCCCGTGATAATTTACTAACAGACAAAAGATTGTAGGAAAACTTAGGAATATGAAGAACGGATAAAATAAGACTTATATATCTCTAATCTTAGAGTTTTAGTCGTATATATCTCATTAATAAAATAAGACTTACAGCCTCAGTACTTATAGAGTTTACAGAGAGCGGGAAACTACAAAATAAAAGGAAAAATACGATTAAATACAGCCTGATTTCTAGGGATAATTATCCTAAAATACACATATTTGCACAGCTGTATATTATACATATAATACAGCTAATCAACCCTAAAGTTTCGGCATAATTATCCTAAAATACACATATTTACACAGCTGTATATTATACATATATTACAGCTAATCAACCCTAAAGTTTCGGCCTTTTAGGTTTAACCTAAACGCCAAAGCTTTCCAACATGTTCTTTATACATACAAATTTGTGAAAATATAATAGTTTCTTGGAATCTAATAGTTTCTGGCAATCTTGCTAGGTATTCATGTCTATATTGTTATAAGTGGTCTTCTTGTATCTGGTGATCTGTTTTTTATACATATATACATATATATTTGTAAATATAATAGTTTCCCGGAATCTCTCACTCTCTCTCATGCTAGATATGCGTGTCTATATTTGGAAATGGTCTTATTTTTTGGAATCTGTACTTTATATTATACACATTTGTAAATATACATTTCTTGTATTTTCTTTTTGAAGGTTTTTAATTTTTTATTGTTGTTTTGTTTATTTATTCCATTTTTCTTTCTATTATTAAATCAATTTGTTGTTGATCTATGTTCTTGGAGATATCTTCTTTTCTTTTTAATTCTATATATTTCTCTTTATAATAGACTTTCATGTTCATATGGTATTGTTTTCCTGGTTTGCCTCCAGGACCCTGATGAGTGCAGAAGATTTTTGAATAAAGAGTTTGGAAGTAGTGATTGCGAAGGGGCTCGAGCTCACCGTTCATTACATGATTTTGCCGAGAATAATTATCTCTCTCAGCTCAGGTTTGTGCGGACAAATCCCATGGTCTGAAAAAGGTATGTGCATAATGTTTATGCTATCTTGTTAATTATTGTAAATATAGCTTGAATTTTCATGGATTAAATTGTCTCATCATTCCTTCTCAACTAGATTTAAAAGTCTCAAATTGTTACTTCTTACTTATGAGTTAGAGATTTTATGTTTTTTAGATGTTAAACCTATTCAATTTTTACGGAGCTGTCATGCCATCACGATACCATGCACTTACAAAAAGATATCAAGAGCGGAACACTTTTAGAAGTTGGTTCTTCCTTTCTTAATGTTAATTTGCACATATCAGGAGATATAGGGTCGTTCTTTTTTGCAGTCATTGTTGTGACTACTGTTGAAATCGTTTGTTCCGGTCTTTAATGTAAGATCATTTCCCTGATCATAATGTCTGATACCATTATTATTACTATTATAGTCACTGATGCTATTAATATTTTGTTTTTAGTACTTAAATCGTTTGAATTACTGTTATCTCAACGATCGATGTGTCTCTTACATACACATACAGACATAGATTTAGGTTTTGACAACCTTTCTGCATGATTTGATGTTCTCTATGATTAAATGTCACTTCAGAGAATTCTTTTAGACTAGGGAATTCTTGAATCACTGCTTGGTAATTAATTTTAGGCTTTAGTAAAGGACATAGTTGCAGTAATGCTTCTAAATGAATGGCAATATAACTGGAGCCTGACTCCTGCGGGTGCGGTCCCAGTTTCCAACATCTCTAGTTTAAGAGGGTCCTTTTAACTTCCATCGAGTTTTTGGCATGATGCTCCATGGATTAGTGATTACTGATTAGTTCATTTGTTTTTGACCCATCATGGATGTTTGTTTTCTGTCACAATCTAATTTAGCATATAAGCAGTTTTAGAGTTAGATTGTTTGAAAATCAATGGTACAATGATAATGTTTCCGCTAGCAACCAGGTCTGAAAGTCCAACTAGTGGAAGCAGGCCCTGTGATGCTAAAACTAAATCCAGGTTCCCCGTCCATGACCTGACTTTAGTCATACACATCTAGCACCTTAGGTGAGAGACTCTGTTATTGTTAGTCCTCCTTGACTTGTGTACGTAGGCAGATGGATACGTTCTAGTCACATGCATGATTATGTATAGTTGTAGATAGGGCTGGCAATTTAAACACGACCCGCCAACATGACTCGAAACCCGCACGTTTAGTTGACACGCTTAACATGAAATTGACCCGAATTAACATGATTAATTAACTTTTTTATCAAAATATATTATAAAATATTATGTAGTGACTCCATAGAAAATATTTTTTAACAAATTTCTTATAATTTAAATGAAAAACAATAAACTAATGAGCTAATTTACTTTAATAAAGTAAAACTGAAGTGAAAAAAATCAAGTAAATAAATAATTGTAATGATTAAAAGTATTGTGACTCGTCAGTCTGACTGAAGTTTTCATTAAATTGGTAATCCGCGAGTGACACAAAACTTGTACGACATTAAATGGGTGGACACGAAATGACACGAATTATTAGCCCTAGTTGTAGATGTCTAGATGGAACTCAACTGAAGCTAAAGTTAACTGGTTGACAATCATAATGCAAGGATAAGTTGCACTATTTTTTAATGCTTTCTTTAGCATTTAAATTTATTCATTTTGTCTCAGATTTTTTTAACTTATATGCTTCCAGGGATTGCAGATAGCTTTGAAGAACATTGAAATATGTTCTTTTGATTTGAAAGATTTTCTCCCTCCACTCTCGCTGGTACTCCTTCCATTGGGTGGAGCCTGGGGCTGAATTGATGAAGATTACTGGACATAAATTGACAGATTTTCTAAGCACAACTAACTTCTAGACACATTGCCGATACATTCTTACCTTCGGAAGCAGCATCTCATAAATTATTTTTGTTTGAGATTGGTGTCATTATGTACCATTTGCAAGCGTACAGCTGATGAGGGATATTTAGCTTTTCTTTTGGTCTTGACAAGGTGCGGGGTGGGGCGAGACAATTGGACATGGACATTCTTGTATAGATTTTTTTTCCTTCATTTTCTCCAGTCTAGGGGAAACGATTATTATATTCATGAAATTGTATGCCTTTTGAGAATGAAGATGTAATCATGTAAAAGGTGAAAGTTTTCTATTTGGCATCTTCACGTTGCAAACTGGAAATGGTTATGTTGCAACATGACCCCAAAAATTCCAGATTTTTTCTGTGATTCAATTTCTATCACAAATAAAGGATGACTCTGTGATTCAATATCTACCACAAATAAATGAATGACCTTATTTTGTTTCATATCTATTGGTGTAATTTAAAGGTTGATTTTTATGAGATTATTATCTTAATATCAAAAGGTTATTAAGAAATCACTTTACAATCAATTTTGTGATTACTATGATTCTTTCCTTATAAAAACTAATTTGATTGAGATTCTTGAACATGGACTGAATTGTCTACATTGTTAAAGATAGATAATACTCTGTTATCTTTGTTTTTAATTGTGTCTTATCATCTTTGACTAGAAAAATCCTCAAATCAAGAGATTGTCAATGTTTTTTGATTTGAGAATGTTTTTTAATTGATTGGCTACTGGTTGATTTCCAAGCTGTCAGATTCGTGTGCTATTTGCATAAAGTAATTCTGGTCAAACGGAAGATTTTAGATGATGTTGCAAAGTCTCACAGTTCATGTTGCAAACATCAGAAGATTTTTCAGAATGTTAGCATTTAAAGACAGAATTGTTTTTCCGTCTTTAGAAAAACGTGTGAATCTTTTTTATTCTTTTTTAATCGGAATCAATTAATCTTAGGGCGCGTCTACAGTAGGGGCGCCCCTACGTAGGCCCTGTCTATTTACCGTTGGATGGGAATCTGTATATAAATAGATCCTTTACAGATTTCCGTTATTCTCCACAGATTCCCATCCAACGATAATTAAGGCATGACCTTACGTAGGGACGCCCCTACCGTAGCCATCCCCTTAATCTTATTGGTGATTTGTAGGTTAATAGACATTGAGGCCTTGGCTTCACTATATAAATGTGACATTTGTGAAGGATTGATTCATTGTGTTTGGTTTTGTATTTTCAATGAGGCTTGAGTTCAAAAGAAATATTTTCTGTAAGCCTAGTTTACTTGGAGTGATTCTCTAAGTTAAGTGTTCATATAGTTCTTCAGGAGAATGAGAAGGACCTTACATCTTTGGGAGAAGATCGATTGCAATTACTGAAGGAAATTCATCTGCAAGGGATCAACTAAAGTTGAGGGGAACTTGCTGAACAAGATTGATAAAAATGCAACATATTGTTACGATAGTAAAGATAGAGTCTTTCTTTGTATTAGTTAAGAGGTGTTTATATTCTTTTAATACTTTATTAATTTGTTTAATCTTTGGGTGTGACTCTCTGGAGTAAATGAGGATCGAATCATATTAAAATTGTTTTGTCTTTTCTTTACATTTTTCTATTGCAACTTTTACACTTTGTGTTACAGCATAATTAATTAATTAGTTGGTAATATTTTAAAAAACAAATTTAACAAAAGGAATTCTTTTCAGGAATACTTACAGCATCTCCAATGAATAATGTTATATCTCCATTCCAATACAAATTTTTAGCATTTGGATAGAAAATTAAAAATAAATTAAAAACTCACCATGGCATGCTAAATTTATAAAAAAAAAAGAAAAAGCCACGTTAGATGACTTTTATTCGTTTTGACGAAAGTGTGCCTTTGAAATCCACACTCTTTCATTAATGTAATTAAATCTTTCATTTGTGCTTTCCTATCAAATAGTAATGGGCCTACAAATATATCAAAATAAAACTTCAGATTGTAAAAAAAAGACATTTTTACTCTTAAACTCATAAAATATAAATGAAATATGAATTATTAAAACAGAGAGAGACATAATGGGAATTTTTATTTTAAAACTTTGGTCATTCTCTTTTTTTCATTTTAATTGTTTTGAATAATTCAAACCTTCTTTGAGTTTCAATAATTATTCTTTTTTTAATATTTTTATGAGTTTAAAGAGTAAAAATGTATTTTTAAGCAATCTCAATTGTCAATTTTGACCAGATTTATGAGCTAGGTGTTATTTGATAGAAAAATATAAATTGAAGGTTTAATTTGGTATAAATAAAAATATAAGGATTTTTTTTATACTAAAACACTAAATGTGGTGGGATTTCTTTTTTTTTTTCATTGTGATTTTTTTATTCAGTTTTTTGAATCAAATGATTATTATTTTGGATTCTAGTTGAGGCCAAAATTAGGGTCCTAATGTAGCTTCTCCTAAGTTCTTATACCATATCTTATATATTGTATAGTAAACTGATTTACATATTTTAGAACTAATAAACTCGGTCATTTAGTTATAAAAGACTGCAAAAAACAAAAAAAAAAAAAAAAAAAAAAAAAAGACATTTATTAAAATAAAATGCAAAAAAAGGGACACACACCATAAATTCTCTTATAATGAAATGTGATAAACAAAGGACTTCTCGTAACTATAGTATTTTCAAAGTTTGGTTTTTCATATATAGCAACCAATTAAGAGCTTTACCAATAGTAGATTTTTATCCTAAATATCCGAAAATACTCGTAAGGTTTTATAGAAATTACAACTAAACCATAAGACACCCTCCCCCCCGGTCCCCACCACAAAAACAAAAAAGAAGAAGAAAGAAAAATACAGAAATGTAGAGAAAGCCGAGAGTGAAAAATAACTTAAATCTTAGAGCAAATACTAAATACACTCTCGTACGATTGGCCGAAATATAATTAACTAGTTTTTTTTTTAAGAAAAAAGAACCAGTTCATAAAGATAATTAACTAGTTAGTTTTTTTTTTTGAAAAAAAAAAAGGAAAAAAAAAAGAACGGGTTCATAGAGATAATCAACCAGTTAGTAAGCCTAGCGGGAGAAAATATGTTTCATTCTCCAATTCTAAGCAAGATAATCAACTAATTCTAGTCCTATGGTTCTTATTCTAGCCACTAGTTTATTATCTTCTTTGACTTTGTGACTAGTTCCAATTTGATAAAGAAAGTTAACTAGTTACTAAGTCTAAGAAGGAAAAAAAATCAATTTTAGTTTAATAAAGATAATTAACTCGTTACTAAGTCAAAAGAAGATAATCAACTAGTAAAAATATAATCAACTGGTTACTAAGTTTCAAAATAATTAACTTGTAAGAAAAGACAATCAACTATATGATGAGGAGCAAATTTGGAAGTTCATTATAAAAGCTGATGTGATTGTAAAAGATAATAATTATTAAAAAATTGCAATAAGTAAAAGTATAAATCTACCTATTGATAATAATTTCCCACAAATAAACAATTGATAAGAGCCTCGTCAAAATTCACTGGGATTTGAATAAGAATACCTTGTTTTTGGGCTCCCATTTTACCAGATATCCTTTTTTTTTTATTCTATCAATAAAAATGCCTCCGATTTATTTTCTCTACCTTTTTAAATCCAAGATTACCCTTTTATTGTAATTTAAAGCTCCTAAGTAAAGGTGTCAAAATGGGCCAAGCCACACGGGCCAGCCCGCGGCCTGTCATTTTGGCCCACGGGCTGGCCAGGTCCGGCCCGGCCCTAGGTTAGGGTCGGGCTGGGCTATATGTTTAGGCCCGCCAATCTAGCCTGCCTGGCCCGCCTGCCGAAAATAAATGTTTTTCTTTTTTAAAATTTTTTTAAATAAATTTAAATATAAACTTTTTCCAATACTTATAAATATACATTTCCACATTCTTTTTTTATACTTTCAAATTTCAATCTAATTCTAAATAATTTTTCAATACTTAAACTTTTTTTTATCAAATATTCTACTTATATACTTTTAGATTATTTAATTATTTTTAAACTTTTATCAATAGAAAAAAATATAACATATTATTTATTTTTTCATAAATTTTATTTTAATATTTTTAACTAATTATACGAATAATAATCTCATTTTTTAAGATTTTTTTAATTTTTAAAATTGGGCCTTAATCAATAAAGTGCCGTCAAAAAAAGTGCAAGGCTTCACTTTATTTAGCTATAAATTGAAAGCGAAGAAGAATACATTGATTTGAAGAAGTCCATCCTTGAGGACAAGGGTATTTTTATTGGGAAGGAAATATTATCCTAAATTAGGAAATATGTTTACATTAATTATTTTATTTTATATTTCTATTCATATTTTGAATAAGTCAATTATTAGCTATCCTAAGTTTTAGGCTTATTTATCTTAGTAGAATAATTAGGTTATTATTTTCCATATTTTGTAAATATTTTATCTGTCTAGTTTAGAAGTGAAATGTGTAAGATACATGGGATCATGGTATTAGTGGAGTCCAATATTTTAGGGAATTAGCTTGAAAATCATTTGTATTTAAATCCTAATAATTAATAAAAAGAGGTGTGCTGAATATTATTCACAAACTATTACTCTGGATTCCTTGAAAACCCAATTTTAGAGGTCAAGGCCCCTCAAACGAGCTCATTCTAGATACATATTCAAATCAGACTAAGGATTAGAACTAAGGACTTGTATATCTGATAATTGTTAAGAAAATGCATGAAAGAGATTGTATTCTAGTCTCTGAGTTAGAAGATTTGGTGCATGGCCTTTTATTGTGGCCGAATTGGCATAGTAACTTTTAGTAGTTATTCTGCACCTCTTACGTTTTTATTCCCTTCCACTTAATTCATTTGAATTTTCTTTCTGATACATGTTGGTATAATGATTGAGATATAATACGAAATATAGTGGGAAATTAGTCAATTATATACGACACTACTAACTTAATTAGTAAATCAATTACATACGACACTACTAACTTAATTATATACTATAGTAAATTAATTATATACATAGATAGGTCAAATTAATTTAAATAGAGGTATAATGGTAAACTCTAATTATCACAACTTAAAAAGGAATATAAAAATTAATAGGGTTAAAAAAAGATATTTATTATAACATAACTTAGAAAAGGGATATAGAGCGTAGTTTTCTCAAATTCACAAATGGATGAAAGCCCAACTTTTTTCAAATTTTGAAGGGCTTCTTACGAAAATTCAGGCCTAAAGTCTGAAAAATTCCAGATGGACTAAACTTTTTGAAAAATTTCAGATTTATTTAGAAATGTATTATTTTTAGAAGTATTAGAAACATACTTTTTCTTCAAAATTGCTACTTTTTAATGATACTCGAGGAAACCAAGCTCATTACTTGAAGTAGTTTGATTAGTTACCCAAGAATCTTATCAATTTGTAAAAAAAGTTTCATTTTTCTGAAAATTATTAAAATGGCATTTTTCTAAATAAAGCCGAGATTTTTTTTTAAATTTTAAAATTCGGGATTTTTCAATATCTTTTGGAATTTTAAAATATAAAATCAAATTTTCCTAATTGTGAACAACAAAATGAACAATAAAAGATCCCATCAAATCTAGTGAATTTTCCCTTTCGAGAATTTAACCCCAAAAAAAAATAAAAAGAAAAAAACAGCCATCAAAGAATGGATAGAGTTGCATACAGACAGACGAAGGTAATTCTAAACAGGATATGGACAGTCACATAAGTTCGAATACCTTGAAGCTTGAACAACAGCTTTTTTTTCAAAAAAAGGAAAAAAAAAAAAGGGTGTTTAACTCTTAACACTGAAGTTTCAATTTGTAATGACCTTCTTGAACTTGGTTAAATTTTGCTCTGTGTACCTTGTTGTCAAAGTTTTGTTGACAAAATTGGTCACATGACACTAACAAAATTGGGATATAGTGGGACGGCCAAAACAATGGACTTGGATATTCGTTCGTTTCGCAACATTTATAGTCTTCGTCATAAAGGAATCAAAATAAATCAACTCCTATCTCCTAGTCAATCCTTAAAAAGTGATCATGTAGCTCCCTTAAAATTCATAATCCCTTTTCGCTCGCTATTGTTTCCTTCTTTTCGGTGTTTATGATTTATTTAATTAGAATTTTTAGTTATTGCTTAGGCGCAACATTTCTATCACGAAGTTTCCTTGATCAAATTCCATAATCTCATAATGATTATTCATGGATATATGCTAGAGAAGTTTTTTTAAAATATCCTCCATTAAAGGTCTAAGTTGAAAACAATCCCCCCTTGAAAATATCATTTTGGACTAATATACTTCCAACGTATTAAAAACTATCAGTAAAATACTTTCAAATATATGTGGTTGCCAATCCAGTAAGTACTTTTTTTCTTTTTGATGTATGTGTATGTATTTTTTTTTTTAGCAATTGGATCATCATCTAATGGTGATCTAATAGCTATAATGAAGTGCATGAAAAGACGTGTATCATTAATATTATTTCTCTCTTACTTTTCACTATAAAAAAATGTACATGGTAAATTTTCATTGGCCAAATTGATACCTATGCATAAGTTAAAAAAAAATACATACTAGATTGGTGCCCATATATATATATATTATAGGTATTATTTTACCAAATTAAAATTTATCACGCACATATTTTTATAGTAAAAGTTAGAGAGAGAAAAAGTATAAGAGCATTAAATAATGTGTATTTATTATTATTATTTTTTCTTAACTACTCAAATCATGATAACCATTAGATAAATAATTCCATGACTAAAAAAAATCTATAAATAGGTAAAAAAAAAAATACCTACTTAGATTATGACCTATATATATAGACGTAAATTGTAAAACTACTTAGGGTATTTTGGTCTTTTTAAATCCACAAAAGAATATGTTCACAGAAACATGAAAAAAGAATATTTGTCAACGTAAAGGGTTGATGAAGTGTTTAAGAAAATTTCTCCTACGCAAAACTGTATTTCCAATATAGTATTGTCCGATAAGTTATTAAGAGGTCTTTAGTTGAAAAAGAATTTTTGTAGTAGGGTACAAAATGAATTCCTTGCGCATAGTGAGAGAGCTTTTGAGTTATCAAATGTTAATCAAATTTTGTCAAAATTATGTAATGATAATTCTTATATAATCCGACCACAACTTTAGATATGACTAGTAGGTATACCCTGTCACGTAAGTTTCTTTACTAGAGATACTTTATTGAACGCAATGTTGACTAGTATTAATAATGAATAATAACTAACGGTTGGTCTATGCTAAACAAAAAATACCAACAGATGCCACATCTTTTAACCAGAATATACAATTATCTTTATTTCAAAGGTTTGTGTATTTTGTACACATGGCATTACGAAATCACTAGTTATGTTAAAATCTTAAACAATAAAAGTTGACAATATGTGAACACCACTTAAAAAATGGCACACGTCTACCTCAGATGAATGATCACACAAGAATAGACTTCATTAGGGGTATCATCTCATCCACGTTACATTATATTCATCAACCAAAAACTAGAATTACATAAACAATAACGATATCACATTCATTGAATGCTCATCTAAATAATATTTTAAAATTTTCAAGATTGAATTCGATTTTTTTCTTTTAAAATTTGTAAAAAAATTGCATCCAACCAAAATCTTGAGAACAACTTGAATGAGTTGCTTTTCAAGAAACAAAAAATAAATTAAAAATGAGTTGCCTTGGCCAGGCATACACAAGCTGGTGAAGAATATATGATATGTTCTTGAATAATACTGTGAATAATCCCCGTTTGGTTCACCCATTTGAATATGTATATTTAAATAAAAATCGTAAAATAAATAATTGGAATAAGAAACATTTGAAGTGAAGTAAAATGAAATAAGTTGTAATTATACTAGAATACATTAGAATGGACCATTCGAAAACAATGAGAGAGCATCATTCTCATTCCGAAAAGAAAAAATACATTCTAATAGTTGATATGATCGATGGACCATTTGAATGGAAGAACTGAATTGTTGAAACAAATACTCATTTCAATGAGTCAATTGAATGGAAAAACTGAAATTATTGAAACAAACACCCATTCCAATAGGTATAACATTTGAATGGCATGGAATCGGTGACCAAACGGGATTGCTCATATCCGAAATTTTCAATACTATTTGATTTGATATGCAATTAATATTAAGTATTTTACTTCGTATCAAACATTTTCAATACTACTTGATTCGATATATGATTTATCACTTTACAATTGATAAATAAATGTCAATCAACACATTTATGAGGAATTTTAATTCATCAATTGAATAGTATTAAAAAAATGATAAATAATGTGGGATCGCCAGTAATATTCTAATACTATTGATTCTAGTAAACCTTTCAATATTAAAACGCGTAACTTTGAATCACTTCCTTTTCAGAAAATCTTTGACCACCAGAAATCAATAGAACAATTCAGATCTAGATTTTCCGTTAGTTAGCCGGCAAAATTGAACGAGTATTTTCGTCATTTCTTTTTTCTTTCCTACGACATTTACAACCAAAAACATATAATGTAATGTTGCTGATATTTGAATATAGCTAATAAAGCTCTCTAATTTTCTATCTACTTAATCTGATCTAAATTTCCTATTAAGACTGCCTTATAAAGCTAAAAGTGGGAAAAGAAAATGGAAAGAGAAATAAAGTAAAACAGAGAACATTGCAGCACTATTATAAAGTCTAAAATTCTAAGTGGACCACTTCCATATCATCATGATATATGCTTAAGGCTTTATCAGCTGATTGGTTTTGTTCCATATTGGTCATTGTAGTTATGATGCTGGGTTCATTTTCCTTAGACCTGCCCTTCAACAAATGGGGTCTTAGCTTGTTCACATCTGACAACTGAACTGGTTTCAAAAAGAATTCTTCAGCCCCATCTTCCAAGCATCTGATCAATCAATTAAGCCAAGTCAGATCACAAAATCAATTAATAATAAACTATATATATATTTATAGAGCGCGTCTAGGCGCCCCTTATCTATTCACTGTTGGATGAGAAGATTCTTCACAGATTCCCGTTATTCCCCACAGATTCCCATCCAACGATAATTAAAGCATGACCCTACGTAGGGACGCCCCTACCGTAGCCATCCCCATATTTATAATCTAAGATCATACATTTTCTGGAAATATCAAAAATCCCATTTAGATTAGTACATTTAATTTAAACAACATATCAATGTAGAAATTTTTTTGGAAAACTAGAAAAAATACAGGGATTTGTAAGAAAAATCCTTCAACTTGAGATAATTAGTTTGATCGAAGAGACCAAAAAAAAGAAAAAGAAAAAATCATAATCCAAAGAATTTCTGTCTTTTCTCAATTGAAATTGCATATAGACTGATAGATTATTGCTTTCTCTTACCTATTGATTCTTGATGGTTCATTCTCTGAGGACATGATGACAACTGGTATATCTCTAAGAGATTTAGATTCCTGGAAATGTTAAGAGTATTGGATCAATTTCAAATTCAATCCACTTTGAAGATAATTTATAACCAGAAAAAAGAAAAAAAGAAAGGTGTAAATTATGTAATATTATTACCTTGATTTTTCTGAGGAGATCATAGCCAGTCATTCCAGGCATACAGTAATCAGTAATAATCAAATTCACTTCCAAGTCGTGATGATGATGATTATTCGGAGAAACAGACGGAAAATTTGAATCACTCTGTTCATCATCATCATAATCTTCCTCACAAAGACCCAATAACTCCAAAGCCTTACTCCCAGAATCTACTGCTGTAACTGTAAACAGAAAAGTACACATATATAAGATTTAGTCCATAAAATCCGATAAATCGCCAAAAAATTTAAAAAAAAAAATAAGTTAAAAGAAAATAAATAACCTTGATAGGAAGAAGTCTTGAGGAGAGTTTCAATCAATTTTCTGTCTATGATGCTGTCATCAACAGCCAAGACATGAAACTGTGACTCGGCAGCAGCGATACCCATGATCGCAGAATAGAACAAAGAAATATCAGAATAACAGAGAAAAAAAACGGAGGCAAGAAAGAACAAAGAGAGATGAATATGAACAAGAAAACAAAAGGGTTGAGAGAGTTTATAAAATGGTGAGCCATCAGAATCAAAAAGATACGAAATCCTCTCGGAAATTTGACAGTTTGGAAAGCAAGATCCGCCAGATTACATAAAGAATCTACCGGATCTTCTAGGTTGATTTTTGAATTGGTGAACAAGCAAAGGAAGGAAGCTTCTTTCTTTTCTCTTTTTTCTTTTTTCTTTTTTATATTTTTTATTTTCCATGTACGAAAACAATTTAAAATTGGATTTCTTTGTTTAATATAGCTCAGTGGGTAACTGATCTCTTCTGATTCTGATTAAGGCTACTATTATTTTAATTCTTTGTCTTTTCGTTAAGGTTAGAGGGCAGTACTATTAGGGTTAGAGAGGTTTTGTTTTTCCATGCACGTGCATGACCACTAAAACTTAATCACTTAATCTCTTTAATTGGCATATATAGCTTATTTACTAACAATTTCTTTGAGGTTTCCTTTTGATATTGTTTATGTTTTTTTTTTTTTTTTGGGTTATAATATTGTTTATGTTTTTCTGAAAGTAATTAATTTATTAATGCTTTTCTTGTTTTTTTCCTTGGTCAAATACTAATTTAAGCTTTTAATTAAAACTATGATAAACAACAATCTTGAGACTAAGTGGGGGTCAAATAACCTGCATTTAATTACACGGGATGGAATAAATGCTTTTATGCAATCATGATTTCAGAAAGATGTGCTGCACTGGCACTGGCACTGGCACTGTACGTACAATTCTACATTTAATAATATAGTAATTTAACCGCAAAATTGATAAGACTAAGAAAAATAAACCTTGGCATTATTTGAAATAATAGTCATACCTTGGCATTATTTGAAATAATAGTCATACTTTTTAGCATATGGTGTCCATATATTATATACATTTTGGGAATTTTTAAATCTATTAATAATTAAACTACGTACATTCATAATTTATAAATTTACCCTAATTTAGAAATACCAAAAAAGGCAATTTAGAATTAAATACACTCATTATGTTATAGCACTAGCACCCAAATAAGGGGAAAAAAGCATAAACATGCTTAAATCCTAAAAGGTGATTATTTTTTCATTCTTCAAAATCACCAAAAAAAAAAAAAAGTAATAATTGTGCAACAACACCCAATGAAGAATTAGAAAATGCAAAAGAAGAACTATATAGACAAAAAATTTGGGTTTTATTTTTTTCTTTTTCTTATTGCCGCATAAATTTTTTTTATCTTTTCCTCATTATGTAATGGTGGAATTATTAGAATAATTTCACAAATTCATGAGAAATTAAGGATTTATAAATTTGTAGTATTTTACTTTACTGTATATTAATCATCTAGTTTCAAAGAAATTTCGGATTGGGAATAAAACACGTATATACATCTGACATATATTTACATACTATAGATAACTAGAATAATTGTTATTATATGAAACTTAATCACACATATATATTGGAGCGAAAGGACAAAAAAGAAAAGTAGCGTAACAAAATTTTTTGGGACGGAAAAGAGAAATGAAAAGCAAGAAAAGGTGTGGACAAAAACAAATGATGCAGTTGATGGGTAATTATTAAAGAAAAATAAGAAAATAACATTTTTTTTATAAAAAAAATCTAAATATACAACAAAATAAGGAATGTATACAGTAAAGAAAAGAAAAGGGTATTTTTGGAATATAAATAATGCACAAAGAAAAAATAAAGTAATAAAATAAATTTTGTATGATTTATAAAGAAAATGAACGTATATAATTCATTTATTGATGCATTTAGAAATTCTTATATATATATTATATATATATAATAAACTAATAAATCCAAACAGAAAGCAGAATTTTTGTTTTTTCATTTTTTGTTTACATGTTCTAGTGCGGATTTCGATTTTGATTTTAAATTTTATAACCACATGTAAATTAAAAAGAAAAAAAAAATTGAAATGTACAGAACTCTTTGTACCCCTTAAATTAAAATTTGTAAAGAAGTTCACAGAAAAAACGGCTTCGGCAATCGTATACTCTTATTTATGAGCCAAAGATTATCAGTTTTAACACAATTTAAAGCCGATGTAACCTATTATAAAAGGGTCTCTTTGTAAAGTAGTCCTTTCGGAAGAACACTTTTACATTTTATTTTATTTTATTATTATGTTTTTTTTTTGTTGCTGAAGGAAGAACACTTTAAGATAAAGACTATATTTTAAAACTCTATGCAAAATAATTTATTTGTATCATAATCACTTGATCGCGCTTGACATCACTAATCAATAAAGTAATATCATGTTTGTAATCGATACAAAGAAGACGTTGAATTATGTTATTAAACATAATACTGTGTTTGATTATACTTTTCTATTATATTATTTAATACAATATCAAAATTTAATATAATACGGACAGCATCATCTAACACAGATATATTTTTCTATTATATTATTTAATACAACATCAAAATTTAATATAATAGGGACAGTATCATCTAATACAGGGAAAAAAAAATTGTATTACACTGTATTACATAATTTTACCTCCATAGTATTGTATAGTACTTACTCTACTCACTTTTTCTACTCTTTGTATCTCTTACATCACTTTCTCTCCGATTTCTTTCTCTAATATCATTTAATCCATTTCAAAAGTTGTATTTTTCTAAATATGTTTTAAAAATAGTATTTTACTAAATTAAAATTCAAAATTGGTATTTTTATAAATCTATTTTTAAAAAGTAGTAATTTTAGAAGTGATATTTTTCTAAATGATTTTTTAAAAGATTAGTTCTTTATTAAAAATCACTTTCTAAAGGGTCTAATTTCCCAAATGTCCCTTTAAAAACAAAACCTCTTTTGGTTTCTTAATAAAAACATCTCAACCAGATTGGTATTTAATTAGAATGTCCATCGCTTTTCCTGTTATCAGCAGGTAAAGCGAAAATACCACTAAAAAGAAAAGAACTCAAAGCGTGCAACAGCAATCCCAAGGAAAAGGGTCAACATACAAATTGGAATTGGCAAAGCACCAACCAATAATATCCCCAGCTAAAACTTACCTACATAAAACCCTGTGGGGAAAATTCTAGGAAGGAAAATGAAAGGGTTAATGGCACAAATGGTCCTTGAACTATCATATTTGTGGCAATTTGGTCCTCAAATTTTAGTTGTGGCACAAATAGTTTTTGAACTTTCTGATTTGTAATAATTTGATCCTTGAACTGCCTAAATTGTAACCTACCGTTAAATTTTTGATCAAAAACACACATGAGAAGTACATGGTAACATGTGAAAGTGTATTTGAAATGTAATTTAGGAATTTCAAGAATAAAAATGAATAATCACAGAAAATTTTTCTATAAATTTGTAATTCTAAGAATCCTAAAAAATACGAAAAATACATATTTTCTTCTCTTTAAATCTTTTTATTTAATTTATATTCCTTAAATACACTTTCAGATGCTACAATATATTTGTCATATGTGTTTTTAGTAAGAAATTTAACATGTTGCAATTTAGACAGTTCAGGAACCAAATTGTAACAAATCAGAAAGTTTAGAGACCATTTATACCACAATTGAAACTTTGAGTACTAAATTGCTTGAAATGTGATAGTTAAGGACCATTGATGCCGTAAACCCCAAAAAGAAATTCAGCAGAACGGTAATGGGTTCCATTTTCTACTTATAGAGACTGCTTTGATTCTTTACTTGTGCAATGTCTAGAAAAAGTTCCAAGTGGTCACCCATGAATTAGGTTTCTACCATGTTTCTGAATATATGAACATTATCTTCACAAACATTTGATGGACAACATAACGTGAATGATAATGGACCATTATTTATATTATGGCTTCAATTGAACTTTGGTTGTTTTCACAAACGTTATGGGTTTCCTTTTATTTATTTTTTTTTTTTTAAGGATACATTGCACTTTTGTTTGATTGCCAAGTGATTTTTATTTTTTATTTTTGCTTAAAGACTGCCAAGTAATTATATAATGGAAAACCAACGCGTAATAAGGACTCGGGTTTGCTGTAAGTTAGCAACCGTCTCTCCCTCTTTCGATATGACATTAAACCACGTTCCCGGAAGGAACCTTTTTTATTATTTTTTAAAACTAAATTAAATTAGAGAGAAGATCAATCAATAGGAATAATATCTCGAGGAAAAAAAGCTCCAAAACTATGATACACGATTATTGGAAAATATATGGATCTCCCTTCAGTTTCCCCATTATGATATAAGATTCTTTTAAGAATCATCATCAAGGGTAACAAACAATTAAAAAAAAAAAAAAGAGAGAGAGAGAGTTAAAATAAAAGATAAAAATGTTCTACCAGTGTTGCTTATGAAAATGTACGTACATTATGTCTTTTCCTTTTGATTACAACGACAGTTAATAAATAAGTTACCACACAAGTCCTCTGGTTAGAGCACATATACAGCTTAATATACTTGGAATTCTTCTGCAGGGGCTTAAAAAAGAAATGTTTTCTCAGGGGACAGAGTAATTAAATTATGAAATTCATATCATAACGGGTCCTCTTAATTATGATCCAATTTAAGTGGTGGTAAAAAGGACCTCAGACAAGCAAGCTCAGATCCTCTGTCCATTTTTTGATGTATTGTAATATTGTCGATCCAATAAATTTTGTACAAATCACCTAAAAAGAAACTCGCTGAAAACAATCTGGGCTAAACCGAGTTTTCAAAACGGGCAATATTGTCATGAATCTTCCAATTGACAGCCATAACCACAGAAGGAAAGGCCAGCAATTCAAGCTTGGGATATTGAGAACTGGAAATCGAATCCTTGTTTAATACTAAAAACAAATTAAAACAGAATTTACTCCTTGTATCCTCATTTCAATTTCAACCATGCTCATAGAAAGATCAGGAAATTACAAGGTACAACAGATGTAAGAATTTACATAGTATTTGAAAGACTTTTGTATATCGTGTCACAGTCACAAGAACACCACAATAACATTCTCTCCCTTGGAAGAGTTTTAATAGCAAGGTCTTAATTAATACGCGGGATGATCCATTACATTAACATGATCAACAAAATTTCACAACCCAGTTTTCAGTAATACTTAAATTTCTCCATGCGAGGATTTTGTTCTCAAACAAATGCAGCTTGTGACCAAGTTAAGATTTCAGGGACTGAAAAGAGAATTGCAGACGCTGCAAGGACCTATAGGTCGTAAATTGAAGCCAACCGAGTTGATTTCTGACTTTCCATTTTTTTTTTTTTTTTTTTTTCCTGATAGCCATTTTCAAAAACCTGATTTCCATTCTGGTTAAGATCTTGGCTCATAATTACGAGTTTATGACCACAGCAACCGCATTGAAGACAAGGTTAAGGCCAGCAGCTCGGAACTTGGAAGCTGCTTGTGTTTGTTGATTTCCAAACTTTGTTTTCGGAATTAGTAAGGACTTTATAACTGCAGTTCACCTTCATAACAGAGGGCCCTTTTCGAAAACCTCTGCTTCACCTTCCTGGCATATAATTATGCCAATGAAATGCATGCCTTTAGTAGGGATCTCATTTTGAGAAGGATTCCATTTGGAACACAGAGACACAGAGAATAGTTTTCTCTTCATGTAGACTACTACTTCTTACATCACTTCCAATACATTATTATCACACAATTTTCTTGCTTTATTGGGTGATTGGTTTTCTTTCATGCAGGCCTTTCTCTTGTAGATTTTGGGCTGTACCCCTCCCTTAGCTCTACCCTTCAACATATGGGGCTTAAGCTTTCTCACATCTGATAACTGAACTGGTTTCATAAAGAACTCTTCAGCCCCTTCCTCCAAACATCTGTCGACTCTCGACGGAACATTCTCCGACGACATGATCACAACCGGTACATCTTTAACACTTTTAGATTTCTGCACATCATATGAAATTCACATTAGTTTTTCAGGGTTTTCTTTTAGGCTTCGTTTGGAACTTGGATTTTGCCAAAAAGAAATTGTGTACATTTTTCTTTCGAAGTTCATTAAGATAAGTAAAACAAAAGAAGAAAAGATGGTAAGAAGCAAAATTACCTTGATCTTTCTGAGGAGATCATAACCTGTCATTCCAGGCATAGAATAATCTGTCATGATCAAACTTATTGGAATAACAGCTTCATCATCATCATCATCATCATGCAAACCAAGAAACTCTAAGGCTTTACTTCCTGAATCTACAACTGTGACTGTGAACCAAAAATAACAAAGAACTAGAAGATTCAGAACTCAAAATCCAATCAAGCAAACCAAATCAAATTCGATATTCGAAAGAGTACTCTGAGAGAGAATGGGTGAAGTTACCTTGATAGGAAGAAGTTCTGAGAAGAGCTTCAATTAACTTTCTGTCAATGATGCTGTCATCAACTGCTAGCACATGAAACTGAGCCATAATTGCAAAAAAGAAGAGAAAGGAGAATGAGAGCCTAAGAGATGAAAAGGGATATAATGAATGAAGCACTCAAAAATGGTTGTGACTTGTGAGGCTTTTTAAAAGCGGGGAAAGGGAAGCCATCAAAGTCAGGGTGATACGAAATTTGACAATTTTGGAAAAGCAAGATCTCACACATTTTATCAGAAATCTCCCGGATCTTCTACCTTAGATTTTTCAATTGCGCATGAAAGCAAAGGTGATGCTCTTTGTTATTATTGTTCTCATTAAAAAATTCGATTTTATTACTATATATATATATATTTTAAAAAAGACTGGCTCTTATTATTATTCGTTTTCATTATTATATTTGATCTCATTGTTGAAGTTAAAAGGGTACAAATAAAATTAGAGATTTTCCAATCATACCACATGGCATATGCACGAGATTTCCCTTTCAGATGATTTTTTTTTTCTTTTTTTCTTTTTTTTTTTTTAAAAAAAAAAGATATTTAAGGATAATATCCTTAAAAGTTCAAGGACTGTTCGATATATTGATATGTCTATCGAGTCGTACACGGTCGGTGGTCATTGATCTAGTATTTTATCTCAGTAGGAACATATTTGTGGGAATCAAATTAAAACATAGAATTTGAAGAGCTAGAGATCTCCAAAAATCAATCTCTACACTATTTTTCGAAAGAACTAATCCAGCATTCATTGGCTTTTAGGATTGGCCCCGCTTTTTCTTTTTCTTTTTTCTTTTAAAAAAGAATTTTCACTTTAACTTCTCAAAAATATATGACACAAAAAGGACTGGTTTCCCATATGGGCCATCTTGTTAGGGACCTTAAGATAAACACAATTCTAAAAACATCAAAACCAATCTTTCCAAAAATGAAACAAGATTTACTTAAAATTAATCCTAAAAAATATATGTTTCCAAAATTGTGCTGAATTTCTATTAAGTTTCTTAACATTCAATTGAATTTAAGCTCAAATACCTCAATAATCTAATTGTGGTAGTTCAAGCCAGTAAACATTGTGTCAAAAACTAATGTTTTATGAAACTAAGTGAGAACATAAGTACAGAGAAATGCAATGAAAAGATAGGAAAGAAATCAAAAAGATATGTAGGGGCGCATGATAGAAACGAAAACAAGTTAATTGAATCATTTCCAAAAAAAGAAAGTAAAAATGCGTTAAGGGTAAATTAGTTTTTAGTTTCCAACCATCAAATTAGTTTCAAGTAACATTTTCTCTAGTTTTTAATATTCTTTTGTCAGAAACTAATTTAGTTTCAGTAATTTTTTTAGTTTAGAAACCAATTCAATTTCAATAATTTCTCTGAGTTTTTCTGTTTAAAAACAAATTTTGAGGTTTCTTGGTTTAGAAACAAATTTAGTGTCTAATTTCAAAAAAATAATGGCCCTGTTTGGTTCACCCATTCGAATGGGTGTATTTAAATGGAAATTCTAGAATGGGTTATAATTGGAATGAGAGACACTTGAATGGAAAAATATTGGAATGAGTTGTAATTAGAATGGGAGCATTGGAATAGATCATTCAAAAACACCTTTTCTCCTCCATTCTTATCCAAGACACAAAAAACCCATTCCAATAGTTTATGTGACTGATGAACCATTTGAATAAAAAAACTGAATTGTTGAAACAAACACCCATTCCAAAAGACCATTTGAATGGAAAAATTAGAGTTGTTGAAACAAACACCCATTCAAATAGATTTTCCATTCCAATAGAATGGAATGGTTGAAACAAACAGGGCCAATATAATTAGTTTCTCATAACTAAAATATTTTTATAAAAAGGGCGCGTCTACAGTAGGGGCGCCCCTACGTAGGGCCCTGTCTATTCACCGTTGGATGGGAATCTGTATATAAATAGATTCTCCACAGATTCCCATTATTCCCCACAGATTCCCATCCAACGATAATTAAGGCATGACCCTACGTAGGGACGCCCCTACCGTAGCCATCCCCTTATAAAAAATGTCACCGAATGTCTCAAAGAAAAAATAATTATTTTAAGAAGATTATAATTTTTGGGCGCGTCTACAGTAGGGGCGTCCCTACGTAGGGCCATGTCTATTCACCGTTGGATGTGAATCTGTATATAAATAGATTCTCCACAGATTCCCGTTATTCCCCACAGATTCCCATCCAACGATAATTAAGGCATGACCCTATGTAGGGACACCCCTACCGTAGTCATCCTCCATAATTTTTATATTATTTTTTTAAAAATAAGGACGCGTCTACAGTAGGGGCGCCCTACGTAGGGTCATGTCTATTCACTGTTGGATGAAAATCTGTATATAAATAGATTCTCCACAGATTCCCGTTATTCCTCACAGATTCCCATCTAACGATAATTAAGACATGACCCTATGTAGAGACGCCATTACCGTAGTCATCTCCAGCGAGTAATACTAGGTGTATTTTTTCGAAAGAAAATTTTGCTTGAGGCTATAGTACAATCCCTGCTTTCGGCCTTACCTGTACGGCCTACTCAGAGTCTATTTATGCAGGTCCAGCTAATGTATCAAGCATCCTCCCATATAGAAAATTATTACGTATCTTGGGAAAAGGAATATTCTCTTGCATTTTCCCTGACTTAGTACTAGAGCCCTTAATTTTTTACATGATATCATAATATGACTTGAAAATAATGCAAAATAAATAATTTAAGATGACATTATTAACTTTTGTCTTAATTTTGAGTTGATAGTATAATGCGAAATAAATAGTTTAAGGTGACATCATTAACTTTTATATTAATTTTGGGTTAATAGTATAACAGGAATAATATTTGAATGAATTTTTGGTAAATTAACTTAAAATGTTTAATTGAATTTATCGTTTTTATGTTAATGGGACACCACATAAATATGACACATTCTTAATATTTTATTGTTATAAATGTAATTTTAATTTATCTTGAAATATACTTGTATTTATTTGACTTAATTCAAGCATAATCGTGTTAAATTTGAATAATTATGTCAATATTGAATAATTGGGTCAATAGGATTGTAATGCAATAAGTATATAATATACTTATTAAACAGGTCATATATATTGTATCATATAACACGTTTTTTTTAATCATGTTATTTCCATATTAAGGTGTTATCATATCATATAGATTCCTCCACATAATAACATGAATTACAAGCCACTCACTACTTGTGTTCAGATTTTTTTTTCCCTTGATTTCCTTATTTGTCTAAATCCTCTCTAGTTTTTTTCTTTTTTTTTTTTTTTTTTTTTGGGTTCACTTGATTAGCAGTCATATCGTATCGACCCTTCACATAATAAAGCCACTCACTAGTGTTCAGATTTTATCTTCCCTTGATTTCCTTATTTGTCTAAATCCCCTCTAGTTTTTTCCTTTCTTTTTTTTTTTTTTTTTGGGTTCACTTGATTAGCAGTGCTGGTTATGAGGGACTTATCATGATTTATTTTTTCCCTCTTCAATTTTCTTATCACTACATATCTCGATTTATTTTTTTCCGCATCAATTTTCTTTTCACTAATCTTGAACAACGAAATCAAAATCCTCAACAATATTTTTTCTCACTTTCATAATTTTTTTCATATTTATTTGATATTTTCTAAAAAAATTTAGTAGTATAATGAACATTTCACTCTTGCCGATGAAAAATCTTTCTCTACTTGGATGAAGTCCTATCTCGTTTTGATTATTATTTGACCATTGTTGTGAAGTCATATTTTGCAGGTAAAGAAGAGATAGAAGGAGACACGAGAAAGATAACAAGCCTTTTTTTTTTGTTAATGAACAATCCAAAGAATATGTAACAAAGTATGTAAACACGGTAGAATTCCTAATGACCAATTATCTTCTTCTTGTTTTTAATGAAAAATGAGCAATTTTTGTCTTAACACAATATTCACCCGATTGAATTGGAGGTAAAAAAAAAAGGGCCTTAGAGAAGCTGGCTTGAAGTAAGCTCTCATTATCATTAAGTCATTATGGATGGTTCTCTTGAACAATCTTAGCAAAGCTGGAACTTATCAAGCTTCGGATATTGAGAACTGGAAATCTGATCCTTGTTCCTACAAAGAAATACCAATATACAATTGACGGTAGTCTTGTATTTGGTTAATCCTAAAACCCTTATTTCAATTTCAACCGACACAAAACGAAAAATTTTGATTATAATATCTCTCCCTTGATCATACAGCTCATAACAAATGCAAGAAGTTACTAGTATTTGAAAGATGGCCCATGTCACCAGAACACCATAACACCGTTGTTTTGTCTCTCTTGAAAGAGTTTCCGACTTTCCAACTAGGCAGGCCATGAATGAAGCCTGTTTTCTTTTGTTCTCGCATTACCTAATTAGGCCAGTTTTACCGAATTATTTGGAGCTGTTACAACAACTTCTCCATTTCAACTGTTGGTTTTCACCAAATGCAGCTCCAGCTTGTGAGGAAGGAATGCCTTTTTAGGAACCCACAGGGACCTAATTGCAGACATCGTATAGGCCAGCAAACAGGTCAGAACTCAGACGCCACTCGAGTTGATTTTGGTCTCTGTTTTCACAACAGGGACTGCATTAGCGCGGATGGTCGTTTTTGTAGCAAATAGCCCTTGGCAATAACCTGCTTCTTCTTCAATTGGCCAGTGAAAACCTTTGGGGAGTTCATTTTGAGAAGCAAATCATTGATGTGGAATGGAGACTACTACTTCCTATATCACTTCCAATACACTATTACATGCTTTTCTTGCTTTACTGGGTGATTGGTTTTCTTTCATGCTGGCCTTTCTCTTGTAGATTTTGGGCTGTACTTCCTTAGCTCTACCCTTCAACATATGGGGCTTAAGCCTTTTCACATCTGATAACTGAACTGGTTTCATAAAGAACTCTTCAGCCCCTTCCTCCAAACATCTGTCAATTCTCGACGGAACATTCTCCGATGACATGATCACAACTGGTACATCTTTAAGACTAGTAGATTTCTGCACATCATATAATAGGAATCACGTTAGTCTTTCTTTCCCTTTTTTTTTTTTTTTTTTTGGTTTTCTATAATGAAATTTTGAAGGCATGACAAAAGAAGATAATATTTAAAAGCAAATTTACCTTGATCCTTCTGAGGAGATCATAACCTGTCATTCCAGGCATAGAATAATCCGTAATGATCAAACTTATTGGAATACGAGCTGAATCATCATCATCTTCATCATCATACAAACCAAGAAACTCTAAGGCCTTGGTTCCTGAATCCACTGCTGTAACTGTAAAGAACAAAGCATGAACCAAATAAATACCCAGAACAAGATTTCGAACCCAAAAAATCCAATAAAACCCAGAATCAATATTCGAAAGGAAAATCCATCTACAACCAGAAAAAGATTTTTTTAACTCAAAATTTGAAACACCCAGATTGAATATCTGTATCAGTAATCGCATAGTGTTGGTGGGGTGAGGTTCTACCTTGATAGGAGGAAGTTTTGAGAAGAGTCTCAATTAGCTTTCTGTCAATGATGCTGTCATCAACTGCTAGCACATGAAACTGAGCCTCTGTAGAGATACCCATTATTGGAATGAAGAAGAAGAAGAAGAAGAATAATAATAATTTGGAATGGAGGAGGAGGAGGAGAAGGAGAAGAGGCTTGAGACAGATGAATATTGGATAGGATGAAACCCACAAAATAGTTGTGAGGCTTTTAAAAGGGAAGACATCAGAATCAGGGAGATATGAAAATCGCCTTTGAAATTTGACAATTTGGAAAGCTAGATTTGAAAGATCTCACCAATGATCTCCATGATCTTCTAGGCAGATTTTTCAATTGCCGAAGAAGCAAAGAAGCTGCTCTGCTTTTTTTAATAAAATATTGGACGGGTGAATTGGAAAAAAAATAAATAAATAAAATCTTTAATGTTCTATAATATAAATTCTAAAATTTAGACATGGAAAATAATATTTTAGATCAAAAATTTTTAAAAATTAATAATTTGAACTAATTTTTTTGACCAATTTAATAATGAAAAATCAATAACACCTTTTATTATTATTTTTTTAATTTTAAAGATATTATTATCTTTTAATTAATTAAAATTATTCAAAAAATTAATTGAGAGTATTAATTTTTAAAAATTCTTAGTTTTAGTGTATTATTTTACAAAATTTAAATTTCAGTATTTAAATTATAACAATTCAAAACTAAAGTTTTTTTTTTTCCCAGTTTACCTTGGATTTATTATTCTCCTTGAGCCTTATTCTCTATTATTATTATTATTATTATTATTATTTGGTCTTTACTCTTCTCATTTCTGCCTTACGAAAAATAACAAATAAGCTAGAGCATTCAATTCCACCCACATGCATGAAACGTGACCGACTTCCAATCCGGCCACAACAGGCTCAACTCAATGTTATCAAGTTTGAAAAGCAAAGCAATTGTTTAACGACAACAAATCTTGCCACTGATATGAATAATGTTGAGTTGACATCAACTTTTTTTTGTGCCAACTTTATTATATCAAATAATGTTAACATTTCTGAAGAATAATAATAATAACGTCAACCAAAACAATAACGAAAATAAGAAATAGGGGACCCACTTCAAGCATCATGGCATGTACCAAAAGGAATGGATTCCTCTGCACTCGATAGTGTCTCATTTCTCGTGCCCTACAAGATAATTACTCTTTATATTTATTATCAGTATGAATTTAAATTTATACTCTTATTTTTAACTTTGTATTTAAGTGCTTTTTAGATGACAAATTTATTCTTTTTTTGTCTCCTTATTTTTGACTTAATATTCAAGTGTCCTTATAATAGTAAAATTGTTCTTTTTTTACTCCACACATTTGACTTAGTATTTAAACGTCTCTTAAAATGATAAAATTGTTATTTTTTTACCCCTCAATTCTAACACCGTTAGAAAATTATTAATGAAAAATAACCAAATAATTATGTTATATTTTAAATAACTAATAAATATCTCTTACTATTTTTTTATATTAGATATTTCTAAAAAGCTAGTTTTTATGAATAAATAAATAAAATAAACGAAAAGAGGTAAAAGAAAAATAATTTTTTAATAGTTATATATATGTATATGTAAAACAAAAAATAGACAAAATAGAGCAATTTTTGCATTAATTTATTAGTGTCAAAATATTTTTAAAAGTTATAAAAAGCTCTGCATATTTTTATATCCGAAAGATTTTCTAGAAAATGAAATGACTATTTGCCCTCTTATTTTTCATGAAAAATAATCATTTCATTTTAGTCATTCGTTTCATGAAAATATAAAAATAAGAGGGCCAATAGTCATTTCATGAATTTGCCCTCTTAATGCATTTTATGAATGACAAAAATGAAATAACCATTTTTTATGAAAAATAAGAGGATAAATAGTCATCTCATTTTCTAGAAAGTCTTTCGGTTATGAAAATATACAATTTTTTTTTTACATAACTTCTAAAAATATTTTGACACTAATGAATTAATACAAAAATTGCTCTATTTTGTCTATTTTTTTGTCTTATATATACATATATAATCATTAAAAAAATTATTTTTCTTTTACCTCTTTTCGTTTATTTTATTTATTTAATCATAAAAATTAGCTTTTGGAAATGTCTAATATAAAAAAATAGTAAAAGATACTTATTAGCTATTTAAAAAGTAAAATAATTATTTGGCTATTGTCCATTAACAAGTTTATAATGGTGTTAGAGTTTAGGGGGTAAAAGAATAACAACTTTACCATTTTATGGGATATTTGAATACAAAATCAAAAGTGAGGGTGCAAAAGAAGAACAAATTTACCATCTAGGAGGCACTTGAATACAAAATCAAAAAATGAGGGGGCAAATTCATATAAATGACAAATATCAAGGGGCAAAATGACAATAGTGTGTCCTTTGAGCTAAAGCTCCACAAGCAAAGAGCCAAAATTTAATTTCTATGTATTTTTTATTTATTTTCAATTTCCGTTTAGGCCAATTATTCAATCCTTTACTCTTGTGGAACTTAGTACTTCACAAAAAGACAAGAAAAATCACTACTATAACTGGTTTTCTATGTAATACAATTATTTATATATGTTCATATATGTCGAACACAAAAGGTCTAACAAAACCCAGAATCAATATTCAAATCTTGGCTGAATTATCCATTTTATGCATAATGCATGCTCATGAGCATGCATAATCTTTACTTACTGAGGTTTAGCTCATTTTTGTTCCTGTGATGCAGATGAGGAGGCTTATGATGTTGTAGAATATTGATTAGCACGCTTTCTTGTCATTTTTGTCGTGCGGATGTAGACGAGCTTCACTTGTCGGCGACTTTTTTATATTTTGATATGGTGTAAATATTACTTTTGATGGCAAGATAAATTAATAAGGACTTTTTGGTTATACATTTTGTAAAGACACTTTAAGAAAGTAATGCCACAAATTTTCTTTTATTTTCAAGTTTTGAAAAGTTTAATTTACCTTTTCGCCAAACTAAAGCCGTGGTTTACGAAAGAATAATACCTTGTAGTTTGACCATATATAGTAATATAGTTATTAGGAGGTGTGATACAAACTAAGATCCTAAAAAACTCATAAACTCTCTAAGTCTCACAATAGCAATAAAACATACTATATGTCTTCCAAAATAAAAGCTCTCATAAGTGTATTTCTCAAATGAAAGGCATAAGAATTCCTTGGAGTAGCCAAGCTTTTATAGGTAAATTTCAGACCCTTTTGGTCATCCATTGCAATGCGAAAAGGCTGAAATTAAATATTGAAAGAATTAAAAGTAAAATCAAAACTTTCCAAAGGTTTTGTAATCTGCTAGAATGTTGTTGCAACAACTTTCTGAATAGTTTCCATAAAAATATTTAGATTCATAGTTACTCCTTGGACACATTTTGAACACAATTTGGCAAGTTAAAATCTTTTAATTATAAATGCCAAAGATTAATAATTAATCTAGAATACTATATCTCCATTAATTACAATCATATACCAAGATTTAAGGAAGCTATCTAATCATTCCATAAATATCCAATGTTGTTGCAACAGATTAGAAATCTGATCACAACAACTCAGTAAATCATGTCAAATCATGTCAATCATTACATAAATATCCAAAGATTACAAGTCGAAGAATTACTTTTCTGGATTTGTTGCAACAGGAGGAGATGCAATTTGTGGATCAAGTTGAGATGAACTACAGGGATAAGCAACTGCAATAGATGGGCCAATAAGAGTAGCTGTCAGTTTTATAAGAATTTCTTACTACTCCTTCTCCATACCTTCCAATCTACCAATTTGCTTGACTTGATCAGCTTTTAGATTCTTCAAATCAATAAGTAAGGTAGTATAGAGAAAATTGACAGATTTTGTTGTAACATGTAAAAATCTCTTGGCTGCAATAGTCTTCTTCGACTTTGGACTTTTTGCAACAATTAATTTCTCAGCAATATCTTTACCTTTCAAATGATAGGAAACAGTAGGCTAAATGACAGATGGAAACTCAGTTGGTAGCACCAAAGGATGTTATTGAGGGAGAATGGCATATATCAAATTCGAGAATGGCAACTTTTGGTTCTTCTCCCTTCCACCACGAAGATCATGAATGTCATGAAATATGATTTGAGATAGATTGACGTGAACACCTGTGCCAATACCGTACAAGAGACAAGTAAAATTTCTAGCAAATGTGATGAGCAGTTGGCCACCAATTGTATTGTGCTATCTTGTGCAACCCAGTGTAGGCCAATTCACAACCTAGGCCTTTGCACAGGTTTTTGGCTGACATACCTCCAGATAGTATCAAGATATTGGGTACCTTTGGTAAGGGGTATTACAAGGCCTTGATGAGAGGATGAGAGCTCACTCATTTACATTGGTTGATGTATGATATGTACAATCATGTGTTTCTGGTCTTAGTTTTGAATATGTGATTATTCTGGATATAATTGTTTTATAAACTTAGCAAAGGAATTAAGCATGCAGGTTCAGTAAAAATTGCATCCATTCAAAAAGGTAATTGAATTTCTACTGAGCATGTAAATGCTCACCCTCCTACTTCTCCCACTTTCAGGTATTTGTCTATTTGTGGTAGTCATTCTGGTGGTTAAATAAGCTGCATAGTTTGTACTTACATTTCTACTCATATTTCTCTAGTGGGTGTCTATACTCTGTTTCCTTGTTCAATTATTTAGCCAATATTGGTAAATTTACTAAACGGATGTATGAGGATGATTTTGTTATTAATTTAAATACTTGAAATTATAAGTGATTTTATGTAACCTATATTGGACATTGAATTAAAGATTTCAGTTAAATTCCATTTACCAAATTTTTATGATTTATTATTGAGTTTTTAAGTGAATTAATTAGAAACTTTTCTAAAATTTAATGGATGTTTTCCTTAAGTAATTAAAACTATTAAGAGTTTTAATGGTTGTGGAACTTATAATGATTTAAAGAAAAAAATAAAATTATTTAATACTTAATATATCCTGAATTTTGTAAAACTAATATTTAATTACTTTTTCACCTAAAATTACTAAAAGTCATAGTTTGGATTTTGCATAAAATAGTAATGGTTATTCTCTCAACCTTATAGTTTTTATTTTCCAGTTGTATATAACGCATGCAATGAACAATTGCTTGATCTTTTCATAAGTTTATCACAAACTCATTGTTCATTATCCCATAATTCATTAATTACCTCTATATTCAGATCCAAATTTCAAAAATTCCATGCAAATTCAAATTTTCTTCCAGAAATAAATCAGCTTAAGTTCACAAGTTTCCAGATCCAAGAATGAACCAAATGCCGAAATACGAATCAATTCGCCGAAAAGACGCGATTCTATAGCTTAAGATCCACGGACGAAGCTCGTGCAACAATGGCCGAAACAGGAAGAAGTAAGAAACAATGAAAAGAGTAAGAAATACATATATATATATATATATATATAGTTTAACTCAAAATCGACAGGAGTAAGAAACCCATACGCAAAGGAGATGAGTTACCTGAAGTCAAAAACAATGAATATAGATTTTGAGGCGTTGAATGCCGTTTACGATTTCGAGTTTTTTAATATGTTTTCGAATCGTAGAGGAAAATGTGTTCAGATTTTCCGGAAGTGGTAATGTGAATGGTGACATGGAAAGAAAACCAACAGACCATAGGAAAGCGAGAGGAAATTTGGGGAAGAATGACTTATTTAGGGTATTAGGGTATTTTTGGCATAAAATATCAATGGATCTATAAGTTAGACATTTAAATATAAAAAAATATGGGCTCGGACAAAACTTGGCTTACATATGAGAAATGTAGTTGAACTTTTTCTTGCCCATGTTTTGACTTTTCAATATTTTTTCTTTCATTATATTATCAGTCCTAGCTAATACCGAAGTTTAAATAAAACTATTGTCAAGTCTCCTTCTTGTAGTGATTATGCATACTTTGCTCCTCTTTTTGGCAGAATTATATTTTACAATTGTTTTAGTTTATTTCTCAAGAATGTAATATTAGTCATACTGGAAATGGGACAAGGTAAAGGCATGCAATTCCAAGGGGCAATCAATTCGATTCAATAGATTCGAACAAGCTTGTTCAGATTCAACTCCATTTTCACCTACTTTTTTTTTTTTTGGGTAAAACCTACTTAATTGGCAAAGATAAACTCGATAAAATATAGCCATTACGTACTCTTGTGTCTCTGACAAGGACCAGTTTTTTTTTTTTTAATGAATACTAAACCAATTAAATTACTAAAATAGCATCTGGTCAACATAAGCGTTCTATGTACAAAATAAATGAGCATTCATGTGAACAGAGTTCATTTTTGAAAATAAGCAACAAACTGTTCCATTCAATTCTTCTTCTTTACAAGTCCACATCAGCATTATTTTCTTTTCGATGAAAAAGAGATTGTGAACTTAACAAGTCTTTTTATCAAAATTTGGACTTTCAAATCATGTACATGTTCACACACATTTTTTAAAAATTAAGCATTCATATTGGGGGCTTCTATTGTCATTTTCACTCTCTCTCTTTTTTTTTTTTTCCTCCCCTTTTCTTAACAGGTCTTTTATTTGAACTAAAATTTTTGACATTTTTTAACCCTAATATTTTACTTGATTCTAAAATTGGTCATTAACAAAACTTCAATGACATTGCTTTCCCACCAATGTTAGAGATTTTAAAAATTAATTTTGAAAATGTCACACTCATGTGCCTTTTTTATTTTTCCATAATAAAATTGATCATACTTTTGAGATTTGAAAGATTAGATGAACCATATTTCATCAGACCTTTAATAAGTTTTCCTTTTCCTTTTTTTTTCCTGGAAGAAGTTTGAGTTCCTAAATTATTGTTTATGATCAGGGTTTACTCTTTTTTTTTTTTTTCCTGATCTCTTCGAGAGTTGGAGTTCATAAGCTACTATTTAGGGTTATTTTTTATGTGCTAATTATAGCTATAACAAAATAGTTGATTTTGACTCTATAATGGATGTCCCTTTTTAATTTTTTTAATTAAATGTCGAAGTTGATATTGTCACGATTGGAAATCTAAAGTCGTAACTTTTAACTAAACTTTGTCATGTGCTAAAGTAGTGTTTTCCGGCGAACGGGGCCTCCCAATGGTCGGGACCAGCGACACAGGCTTCCTGGCGTGATGACGAAGCAGCACCAACTGCTGGCGCAGCAAGACGATGGCTGCTAGGCAACGCAGCGAGCTTGGGCTCTTCGCAGGCCGTTGGACAGGAGGGAGAAAGAGAGAATAGAGGTAGGGGTCGTGGGGAAGTCACATGGAAAGAAAGGAGAAAGAGAGAGAGAGTGGTGTTGTTTAAAAGACTTTGTGGGTCCCACCACTAAAAAAATATATATTATAATAATTTAAAAAAAGTGGGTATTACATATATATCCACCATATAAAACTAAATGGGTAGAAAAACTAATGCACTTAATATATCAAATATAATCTGAGTACATAAATTTATATATCCAGTGTTTAAATTGATTTATTCGGTAAAGAAATTAATATACAGATAAACCAAACATTCGAGTATATATACTAATTTATTCAGCTAATTTAATTGACGTATCAATACGAAGACTAATATCCTTAGTATATAAATTAGATTAATTATATTAGTTGATATATCTAGCGTTAAAACTGATATTTTTCCTCTTTACCTAAAAAAAATAAAAAATAAATAAACTTACTGATACAATAAAGCGTAAAAAAATGACATTAACTATTATTATTGAACCACTAATTGTCTCGTGTTAGGTAGAGCTACTAATCATTTTGTATTGTGACGGTATATACTAAACACGGTTCATTTTGACACTCTGACCTGCATTACAACATAAAGTTTTAAAAAAAAAAAAAAAAATCGCTATAAAGGACAAACTTAGTGTCGTTGCGTAAACCCCTGCTGGTCATGTCATTGTTTCCGAAGTCAACTGCCCACTATGATGATCTCATACTTTATTGATTTATCATCTAATATTATATGGATTTTTCTATTGAAATTATAATATATATATATATATATACACACATTTACTTAGCTCATTCTCATCATTGTCAAATTGTCAAAAAGGAAATAATCAATTAAGTCGGCGGAAGATATAGAAGAAAAGATCAAGAAGGCTAATATGTTGGTATTTATACATATCATCCTCTTGCATGGCTATGCATCTAGGCATTAATTTGTGTACTTTAGAGAAAGATACACAAATTTTCAGTTCTCTCTTAACCAAACTTCCACTTCTTTATACGTTTACTAGATATCTCTACTCATCTTTGTTATTATAAATGGAACTCCGATACGTTGGTTCAAGCTTGTCTTGGCTCTACTTCGTGCATATTGTACTTCTCTCATTTACTTCCTCCACATTAGGTGGAAATGAGACGGACGTACTCTCCTTGCTCGCCTTTAAGGCCAGTATAAACGATGATCCTCAAGGCATCCTCAACTCGTGGAACGAATCACTTCATTTTTGCCAGTGGAGAGGTGTCACATGCGATGGCGAGCGTCAAAGTGTCACCATGTTGGACCTTCAATCATGCCAGCTGAAAGGCCAGTTATCTCCCCACGTTGGAAATTTAAGTTTCCTGACGACGTTGAACCTACGAAGCAATAGCTTTGGCCATGCTATCCCTCATGAAATTGCTCGGTTGTCACGACTACAAGCACTAGACCTCGGCAACAACTCCTTCGATGGCGAAATTCCGGTCGACATATCTCGTTGTTCTAACCTCGAATTCCTCGCTCTCAATCTCAACAATCTTACGGGAAATCTCCCCGGAGGGATTGGCTCCTTGTCCAAACTCAAAGTGCTCGATTTGAACTCGAACAACTTAGTGGGTGATATACCCGAATCCTTTGGGAATATATCAACTCTTTTGGAGATCGATCTGGGGCAGAATAGTCTACAAGGAGGCATTCCACGCACCTTTGGCCAATTAAAGAGTCTAACAAATCTTCGGCTTGGTGAAAATAATTTGAAAGGTACGATCCCTCCATCAATTTTCAATCTTTCTTCTCTCACAGAAATTTCACTTGCACTAAACCAACTTGAAGGGACTCTTCCTCATGACTTGGGCCACACTCTTCCAAACCTTGAAACTCTAATGCTACACGCAAACCATTTTACTGGGAAAATTCCTTTCTCATTATCCAATGCTTCCAAACTCGCCTCCCTCGAACTCTCATATAATAACTTTACCGGTCAAGTGCCTAGTTTTGCAAACCTACCAAACTTGCAACGACTAGGGTTCGTTTGGAATAATCTTGGATATGGCAAAGATGATGACTTGAACTTTCTTTCTTCCCTTGTCAACTGCACCAATCTACAACTTTTGGGAATTAGCGACAACAATTTGGGAGGATCGTTACCTGAATCCATAAGTAACTTCTCAACAAAGCTGACGTGGATGGTATTTGGAGGGAACCCGATAAGTGGAATCATTCCATCTGGGATTGGAAATCTCATCAGCTTGGAGACATTGGGGTTTAATGGAAACGAGTTGGAAGGCCCTATACCGGAGTCAATAGGTGAACTCAAAAACCTGAATGATCTTTTCCTAAATGGGAATAAACTTTCGGGTACGATTCCATATTCCATAGGGAATTTAACATCATTAGGAAGATTAAACCTGGCCATGAACAGACTAGAAGGAACAATACCAACAAGTATCAAACAATGCAAGAATCTACGAAATCTTGATCTTGGTCAAAATAATCTTAGTGGCCCCATCCCAAAAGAAGTCCTCCTTGAGTTGTCATCGTCCTTATCCCAATACTTAGTTCTCTCAAAAAACCATTTGACTGGTTCAATCCCGGTCGAAGTGGGTAAATTAGTAAATCTTTATTACATGGACCTTTCTGAAAACAAGTTATCTGGTGAAATTCCGGAAACTCTTGGGGGTTGTACAAGTCTAGCGTATTTGAATTTGGAGGGGAACTTATTGCTAGGAGCGATTCCTCAAAGTCTGGGTAATTTGAGAGGAATTGAACAGATTGACTTTTCTAGCAACAACTTGTCCGGAAAAATCCCAACCTTCTTTGAGAACTTTCCGTTTTTAGAAAGTTTGAATCTATCATTTAACAACTTTGAAGGTCAGGTACCCGCCGAAGGTGTCTTCAAAAATTCCAGTGCCTTCTTCGTGAAAGGAAACCCAAGGCTGTGTGGAGGTATCACTCAATTAGGATTGCCCAAATGCATGATTTCCAACCCAAATAAGCATAAACTATCTACAAAGAAGAAGCTAATGATTTCAATTATTACTTCTGGACTTGTGGGGTTGGTTTTAGTGACATTATTATTATTAGTGCTTCGATATCGATCAAAGAAAAGAGCTACCACGTCATCAATTTCGAAGTCACATTCTTTTGGGATCCCATTCTTGCAAGTGTCATACGGAGACCTTTCTAAAGCAACCGATGGATTTTCTCCGACAAATTTGATTGGTGTTGGAAGTTTCGGGTCTGTGTATAAGGGAACTCTAAATCAAGATCTCGAAAATATTGTCGCCGTGAAAGTACTGAACCTTCAAGCCTCAAAAGCTTCGAACAGCTTTATAGCTGAATGTCAATCCCTGAAGGGCATTAAGCATCGGAATATCGTCAAGCTTTTGACCGCGTGTTCGAGCATCGACTTTCAAGGAAACGATTTCAAAGCTCTAGTGTACGAGTACATGGTCAATGGGAGCTTAGATGAATGGTTACACGGAGGAGAGAGGCAGTTGGACCTGTTTCAAAGGTTAAGCATTGCCATTGACGTGGCAAGCGCTCTTGATTATATGCACAACCACTGCCACATGAAGATAGCTCACTGCGATTTGAAGCCCAGTAATGTTCTCTTGGACGGTGACATGACTGCTCGTCTCGGAGATTTTGGCTTGGCAAGGCTTCTTCCGGATGTTTCGAAACCATTTTTGTTAGACCAAACCAATTCTCTTGGAATAAGAGGTTCTATTGGCTATGCCGCCCCTGGTAAGTTGTTATTATAATAATGTCTTTTATTTTTCTTTTCAGTTTCTTCTCTTTTTTTTTAATTCATTTTTTTTTTTTTTTAAAAGTTTGACTTGTTGGTTATGATTTTGTTTTAATAATTAAATTGTACGGAAATTTCTTCTTTTTATTTAATCACTGTTCCCTTTTCATACTAAGGTCATGAGATAGATCTACAATTAGTTCTTTATTCTTTTCTTTTCCAATACTTAATTAAACAAATTTTTTACTATTGAGCAATATAAATACAATTTTAAGTCAAGCAAAGAGGTTTTTAATTAGTTACTGGTTTAACTTATTATATGTGTGTGTGTGTGAATACAACATATTAGAGTATGGCATGGGAAGTGAGGCGTCTACATCTGGCGACGTTTATAGTTTCGGAATCTTATTGCTGGAGATTTTTACGGGAAAGAGGCCCACGGATGGCATTTTTGGGGATGATCTCAACTTACCTAACTTTGCTTCCATTGCTCTTCTAGACCGTGTGGAAGAAATTCTGGACCCAGTTCTCCTAGAAGAAGAAGAAGAAGAAGATTGCAAACGACACGGAGCTCCAATGCTTAGGGATTGTTTGATTTTCATTATCAAAATTGGAGTTGCTTGTTCCTCAAGATTGCCCAGAGAACGAATGAAAATTGCGGATGTTGTTACTAAACTTTGTCATGTAAGGGACGTACTTCTCGGGACAAGGACAAGAACAAATACGGAAGATATAAGTGAAACTAAAATTAGTATTTTACCTGAATCATAAGCATAAATATGTAAGTATTGTTAGGGTTTATGTCTTAAAAACATGTATATTTTGGATTTTGGATATTTACTGAATTAGTAAAATGACCTTTTTCCCTATTTGAATTTGTACATAATTTGTATGTTTTTAACTATCAAAAAAACCTCTAGTTTATTTATGTAGCCATGAATTTAGTATATAAGTGTTATATGTGTCGAAACTTATTTTTTTTAAAATTATATTAATATTTTTTTAAATTAATGGGACCCACAATCTTTGAAAAGTCAAAAAAATGGGCTTTTTATTCTCTCCCTCAGCTCTTCTCTTTCCTTCCGATTACTCCCTACAAAAAGAAAAAAAAAATGGCAAAAACGCCGAAATCCGATCGAGCTCTGGCGAAGCCGATTTTGTCATCGTCCAGCCACGCCACCGACTGGCATTCGAAGCCCATGGCTAGACGACTACCGTGCCACCGCTCCCATCGCCTAAAACAGCTCCGATCGCCGCCGGTGAAGCTGAGAACCCGTGAAGGTTTTTCTGACGCCGGCGCCGATTCCGGCATCGTTTTGCCTTCAAACTGGTTGGGTTCAACTCGTCTCGTCATGATCTTTCAGCTGGTACATATATCTTGACTTGATATTGTCCGGATTGAATTTTGCCATTTTTATCAATTTTGAGCTATTTTAGTTTTATATTTTATTTTTACAATCCGACCGTTAGATCGTAAAACAAACCTCATATTTGTGATCTACTCGTGAAAACAAGGATTTTGATATATATATTGCCTATATTTGGTGTCGGACCCGAAAAGCTAAATCGAACGGCCTAGATCGTCTCGATTTGCGTGCCGTGAGGCCCGCACCCAAATTGGACGAATGTTTAACCTAGCGTTTTTGGGTGTTCTAAATCCAGTGGTGAAGTCCGTTTCACGATCTGAAGATCCGATTGAAAATCGAGTTTTCGAACCTATCGACCAAAGGTTCGAAAACGACGCCTGACATTCCAAACGACACCCAAACGAAGTCAAATTTTCTCCATAGCTTCATAGAATTATTTGGATGCTCAATTGAGGTAGGGGATTCAATTACCTTGTTTTCAATTATTTTTCATAATAATTGGGATTTATTGTGAAATGTGAAATTTCGTGATTTTATTGAATTAAATGGTTTGAATAAATATTTTAGTGAATTGTGGATTTATAAAATATTGTAGACTGCTCTGGATATTTTATCTATGATTTTGTACAAGTTTTATACTTGGGATTTGATAAAATTATTGGAATTGTACTTTTGCATTTTAAGTACAAAATGGATTCTTAATTGAAAACCAGAGTACGTCTAGAATATTAAACCACTGCATGGTTGTTGAGACTCCACATATTGCACATTCCATAGGATCATGCATGAGAGTCATCTTAGGCATCGCAGTATTGTAGCAGGCAGACAAGTACATCCGCCTTCGGTGAGAGCCCGTAAACCTGCGCAGGGTTTATTTTCTGACTATCTCCACTCGGTAGGTGTAGGCATTCGGTGCCCCTCCGTTTCGGTAGGATTAGACACATGGGTGTCCCTCCGGTTTTCAGAGATAAATGTCAGGCAGAGAGCACTCGATACATGTAGTATGAGTTGCTCTGGTTGTGATGAGAGGATGAGAGTTCATGTAATATGTTGATTTATGTGATGTGCACTATGCTTGTTTTATTATGATTTTTATATCTGTTTTAATCTGGATACCTGGTTTTGGTTTGAGCATGATTTTCTATAAATGCTTTCTGTATATGTTTTGAAAGCTCAATATTTAATAAGATATTTTCCAGAATTACTAACCATGCAGTTGTACTGAGAATTATCAAAAAAGTTTTTCCCAAAAAGGTAATTGAGTTTTCTACTGAGCATTCACGTGCTCACCCCCCTCCCCCCACTTCCTTCCCCTTTCAGGTGTCGAATTATTCAGTGATAGATATTTGTGTGGCTTGGCAAGCATGTCTGGCATATGTTTGTAGTTCCAGTCCTCTTCATTGGTTGGTTCGTACTCTGTATCATTTTCTCCTTTTCTAAGTCAAATTTATTTAGCCATTAGTAGTATATTTACTGAGTGGATGTATGAGGATGATTTTCGATATTTAATCGAAAACTCAGACATAGAAATGATTTTATGAAAATTATTTTAACTATGGGCCTATGGTTTTAAATTGAACACTTTCACTAAACTTAATGATTTAAATAAAAAGTTTCGAAAATTTATTATTTACCATTTCTTTAAATTTGAAATTAAAAATACCTTAGAAACTTATAACTAGTTGATAATGTTATATTTTCTCGAATTTGTCCAATATTAAAATTTACTTACTTTTGAGGACTAGAACTCAAATTTTAAGTAATCGATTTCCAAAATTTTTGGAAATTTCTGTTTAGCACTGCTTTCACTTAAAATTACTAAAAATCACTGTCTTGGATTTTCGGTCATGACAATATGCATGGGAATTAAATTTATGGATAATAAACTAAATATAGTCTGTAATAATTAATTAAAATTTGAGATCTTTAAATAAATATTATTAGTACGGCCCATTGACATTGAGAATATAGTAGTTTTATGTAGGCAATTGATGTGTTGACATCATAATAGAGGTATTTTATCTAATTTGATTATATAGGACTAGATTAAACATAATTTGAATATCACATAAATTCTGTTGACTGTTAAGCATTCAAATAATGTCACTAAATGATCATACATAGAAACTCTTGAATTTGCTCGATGGCATTATCAAGCTTCTGTTTATAGTTGTCACGAGCAATCTCTACCTCTGTGAGAAGTGATTTCTTGGCGGCGAGCTCCCTGGCAGTATCTTTAGCCTTCTTTTAGTTATTAAAAGTACAGGTAATGGATGGAGCATTCTCATTGTAGTCCTTGAGAGCATAGAGAGAAGCCTATAGAAGAAAGGAAATAAGCTCGAAGCTAGCGAGAATACATACTATTATACATGGAAGTAAGTATAAGAAACTCACCGAAGTGAGGAGTTGGGTCAAAGTTTGCGGGATATCGGTCCCAGACATTTCATCGAGCTTCTGCCACTACTCAGTTGAAATTACGTCCTCTAAGCTCGCGGTTAAGCCATCCTTGAACTGCTGAATAATCCCGCTCTTTGAGCCCTTCTTACTCAACTTTCTCGCATCCTTCATAAGGCCTTCAGGGGAATCTATCTCAAACTTCTTGGCGGGCTGCTCGCCGATAGCAATACACTTACCTTTCCTCTTTACCTGCTTGCTGGCTTGCAAACTAGAAGGAATTTTTCTAAAAGATCCCACAATTGGCTGTCTGGGAGTGACGGAAGTAGTTGGAGAACTGAGGCTTGTTCGAAGCCGCTGACCTCTCAATGCCGGAGATTTTGGCTTTTTTGATCTTTGGCTATTTAAGCTTCATCTCGGCACCTTTCGAGTAGGTGAGGTTCCCAAAGGTAACTTTGGCGACCTGATCCTTAGGGCACCTCAAGAGCTTTGCATCTTTTACCCAAAGACAAGAGTGTTGGAAATTCCAAAAGATACTTTTACCGAAAACAATTTCTGTAGTTTTATAAACAAATTAAGAACGCAGCGAAATTAGTATTTTAAAATTTTTCTTGAAACTTTACAAAACAAAATATAGAATCACTGATCTAACATAAATCAATTCATGGATATTGGTTTAGATCAAACTTGGAAACGCTTCACAACCATTGAACCTTCTCGTCCATTCTTTGGAGCCTGTTGAATGATCTGGTATGTGAGTACCTTCTTGATTCCCAATAAGAGGCGAGTGAAACGATCTGGAAGACACTTTTTCTTCTCATTGACTGCACATCTATGACCATGATATCTCTCCTTCAGCAGCGATGAACGAGCTCGGGATTTCTCCCGCGGTGGCTCGATTCTCTCACTTTTTTTTTCCCTCTGTTTCACATGAAGTATAGTTATTGTGCTTGTAGTAGGCATGTGGCTAATGTATATATACTTTTCTCTAAGTATTAGAGAGGTATAAACCGTATTAGGCTTATTGGGCTCAACTTACCATTCAATTAGTATTGAGCTGTTTGTGAGCTAGACAAGGGATCTTATAGATCCAAGTAGTCTAAGCTCTAATGGACCAATCACCTATAATTATAATTAACTCTTAACTATGATTGAGCCTTGTCCATTAATATTGGGGCACTCCATTATAGGCCCAATATTATTGTTATGCTAAATGCATATACGTAAAATAACCGTAAGTACACGAGTCGTAAACAAGTAATAAAGTGATTAGTATCATTGTGTGTTAAATTGCCGCTAAGTACCAGAATTATCGCGACCTCACTTTATATAGGCAACCAAACTAATTGAATTTGTAATTAAATAAATACAAATATAAAAATAAAATATGGAGACTTCTATGCACAAATGTACTAAGGGATTGAATTTACCTAACTATCAATTATGTCTTTTAATCACCAATTACATTCTAATCAACTATTCCTAGTTTATGAGCTAAGAATCCGAAGATATTTTTATCCCTTCTCTGAGTGCCGAGTGAAATCATTCCTAAATCCTGGTTCTAATATCTTTATTTCGAACCTAGAAATTAAGAATTCATTATATTCAATGGTTCTTTGATTATGGCTTCAAAGGAAATTAAAGATTCTCTCAAACTCTACAAGTCTTAGGTTATATTATCCTATGGTAGTTTCTAGAATTTTCTTTCTCAAATGCCGAATTCTAGAAATCAAATCATCCAACTAGTAGCTAATTAATTGAGAAGCATTAAGTATGTAATAGCATAAATAAAAATTCTAGAACAATATCAAAGAACATATTGGAAATCAAGACATAGAATCAAAGTTTAAGTTACATCATACATCAAGCATATAACAATTAATTCAACATAGGAGAATTCAATACAAATCTCAACAAGAATTTCATATATCCAAACGTATTCAGTAATCAAGCATAATATAAAATTCAAATGAGACTAGGATGAGAAAAACTCTTTTGTGGAGGTAGAACTTCAAGCAACTCTGTCAAACTTTCTCTCCAAATTTTAGCTCCAAAGCTCTCCTCTCTCTATGAATTTTGAGCTCTCAAGTGTATGTCTTCTCTCCAATACTCCAGTGTAGGATGAGAAAAACTCTTTTTGACTTTAGGCCAGGATTTTTGTCAGAAGCCATTCTCTTACTGGTTAAATTTTTCATCATATAGCAATATGACTGAATTTTGGGCTCATTTTAGAGAAATTTACACTAAATACCTATTTTTGTGCCTTATATTTTATAAATACCAAAAGTACTCGTTTTTAATATATGTTTTATGTGTAAATATAGTTGGTATATATTCATAATGTAAGTTTTTGCCTATAGTTTATATTTACAATATAAATTGATATTTATAGTATATATTTTGAAATTCATACCAATTTTTAAGTATAATTTTTAATCATGAAATATATGTTGTGGTATATATTTTATGTATAAAACAGTTGTGATATACATTTCTCCAAAAATTGGTATAAAAATGAGTATTTGTAAAATAAAAATAAAAAAATGGCTTTTTTAAAAAAAAATATACTCAAGAAAATGGGTATTCATGCACCTTTCTCCATTTTAAGTAAATTTCTATTTTTCAAATGTTGTAGTAAAATGACTAGTTTATCAGTGTATATACTAAGTGTAAAATATGATGTATCTTATATAAAAATCAATATACATAGTACATAAAATAAAGCTGGTATATATGTAGATATACTAAGTGTAAAAATATACATTCGATCACTTAGCTACAATAAGAGAAAAATGGACACTTACTAAAATAAAGTATAAAAAATAGACACACATTCTAATTTCTCGAAATTTTATGACATTTTTTTTCTAAAAGACAATAAAGCCCCTAAAATATTGATATCCGAACAACTATTTTTTCTTTTTCTTTTCTTTTTATTTTTTCAAAATAACATTTTAAAACTATTGCCAGATAAATACATTATTAAAAGTATTTTTCAATGTAAAAAAATGTGATTTTGATAACCAAATTTTGAAACATATGTAAGCATATTTTAGATATTTTACGTACAAATTTGAACAAAATGGTACACATATTATACTTTTAGGTATAACAGTCTGAGTGCTTTCAATATGATCCTATGACCCCATGATAGAATTACTAATAGCATGGTAGTAAAAGCATTAATATTATAGTAATGAAGAGTCATGATTTTTTGCAATCGGACAATAAAGCATTTTTTTTTTTTCTTTTAGAGAATGATTATCGTTGCAAGTAGTCATAGTCACACAAAGGTTATACTCAAAATTACAGGCCATGATGTATAATATTTTTTAACCACTTATTTTCAAAGCAAACATACTACATCATTGGGTAAATTTTGGGAATAAATTTTAGACTTCTTTCAAAATTTCAGCCCCAAAGTATCAAAAATTAAAAAATTCAGATGAGCCAAATTTAGTAAATATTTAGAAAAATACTATTTTCTCTTCAAAATTAGTATTTTTCAATAGTAGTTGAGATAATCGATCAAGTTATCTAAGATAAGTTAATCGATTACTTCAAATATCTCATCAATTAATAAAAAATAGTATTTTTCTAAACACTTCTAAAATAAAACTCTTTAAATTAAAATCCAGGATTTTTCAAACATTTTCAAAATTCGGAATTTTTCAATTTTTTGGAAAATTATCATAAAAATCAAATTTTCTCTAAATTTTATGTCTCTAATATTACTTTTATGTTCACAACTTCAAGAGACATCAAGTCACCCTAGCTAAACTAATCCTACTAAAAGTTTAAAAAAATTAATTTTAATATTCACTCCCCCTCCCTCATAATTTCTAAATTAATTTTACTCTTTTCACACCCCATTAGTTTCGTAGATTTCAAAAGTTCCATAATTATTTTTATCATTTTCCCATTCATGGTCTTGTTTTCCATTTTTTTTTTCTTCTTCTTCTCACACTCCCACTATCTTCCTCCTTTTTTCTCAGAATTTCATAATTCTTATTCTTTACATCTCATACCCCAATTCATCCCATCATTTTTCTTTTCTTTTTTTTTTATTTATAAATTTCGGAAAAGTCCATTTCATTCGTCATTTTTATTTTCCTTCAAGACTTCGGAAAATGGCTGATTTTTTTTAGTGATTAAAATAAATATTTTCTTACGTTTGGATTTCTTTCGTTCATCCATTCATATACAGAACAAAAAGATAAAAAAGGTCAATTCGAAAACTGTTTTTAAGATCTGAATTTCGAAAAAAAAAAATTCAGTGTTTTGGATCATAAAAATAAAGGGAATAATTTTTATTATACATGATTTCAACAGCATTCCGTAACTTTTTTTTGGCAACAAATATATGTACATGGTTTATGAATTAAGATCTTCTTTGGGTAACGAATCTAAAATTCTTCGAGAAACACAGATAAAAAAGAATGCCAATGCCCTCCGTCAGACTGAGGAGAATGAATCTACATCTGCATGAGTTGGAAAAGGGGGAAGGAATTTTTACACTTTCGTCTGACGGTCACATTATGTTTGAAGTGGTTCTAATTTTTTTCCTAATGAATGATGCATTGAAACCACATAAATCAATAGCAAAAAGCTTAAAATACCAAAAACCATAACTGCTTATTCAAAAATCTCTTTTATGACATTCATATGAATTTAAATATATACGATTTAAATTTAAATGATTTTCAATGAATTTAAATGAATTTTCATATGATTTTAAATATATATACGTTCATACATTTTAGACATCAATAATTACACTGATTTTGACGTAAGTTCTTTGATATATGTATTATTGTGCTTCTAACTCAAAATCATAATTTATTTGTACAATCGTCCAAAAAATTCAATCTGCTTCATATCCATCCTTTATGTTTTTCATATTATTTTATTTTAACTTTTATGTTTGTTGTATTGTATTTATCTATAAAATACGCATCGAGCAGGTCATGTAGATTGTTCTATTTTTTCTCTTTAATTTAAACAAAATGCAAAAGATTCATGGAGACATTACGATTTTTCGTTCATTAGATATTATTGTAATTTATTGTTTACTTAAAGTGTATCTTTATCGACACAAGATTATCTAAGGAAAAAAAAACACCAGATTTCAGCAGTTTTCTTATTATTTTTCCATGATCTAGATCTAGTTTGCCCAAAAATTCCACAATATATGCCTTCTTTTTGTTTTCCATAATTTGCATTGTGCAAATATTCAATACAATGCAAATTAAGGTTCTCAAATCTCCATCACGCGACCCAATAGATTTCTCAATTCCCCTTTGTTTCTTTCTGATTTCTTTTATTTGATTTCTAAATGATAAGGATAAGAATCGACTAAATTGGCATGAACTTGAAAACTTACTAATTATTTTCCTTCCGAAATGCCTCCGGCGATTGAATTCGCATCCTCCAAAGGAAAGGTACACGGTCCTGTATCTCTTTTTGTTGGGATATTTGACCTAAAAAGTAGATTTCTAATTTTACTCTTTTAGTGTAAACAACTTTCTCTTATGTGCAATTATGATATTTGATAGATTAAACTGTCTCTGTTGAATAGTTTATTTATCTGAAAAAGATTCCATGACTTTATTTGTGTATAAAGAAATAAATATGATTAAGTGTTAATTATGGGGAGACTTCTTTCTTTATCTAAGTCTAAATGAACTAGTTCACAATCTGTAAATAAAGATTGAATACTTTATTCACTAAAGATTGTAGTGTTTGTCTATCTCAACAGGAATGATATATCTCAAATCATTGAAGTGTCTGACTTCTGATAGAAGCACTAGTACAACATAAATAACTTATGTGTATTAAACATGACTAGGTAATATAAAGAATTGGAGTGCCGTAATTTAATTCTTATATTACCATAAACTAGCTCTTAGCATATAGATCTTAATCCTTGATGTTTTACTGGACTTGCTTTCATGGGTTATAGCTTTTTGATTTGTTAAAAGACTAACCTCTATAAAATTAGAGGTGAACTCTGGCATATTGGAGGTTATGGCTTATGAATTGATGGGAACACCAAATAGTTAAAGACACTATACATTAATGCCACTTTAGGTTTTTTCAAGATTCATAAAATAATTAAATCTAAGATCTTAGTATTCACTTTGTAAATTGGTTGATAATTTTGTCTAAATGGCCATTGAGGATAAAATTATCGACAACATTATTCCTTGATAGAAAGATAGTAACTAAAAGGTAAATATGTGTTGGAGGGGCATTACAGTAATTTCACCTATCCAACTACAGCATTGTATAGGGATACTATATGTGGTATAAAATATGCTAGATGGATCAGTTAATCAAAGCTAGTTGATTAAATCTCTATAAAAGACATGCTATTTAATCTAAAAGTGCAGTATTGGGCCTTTAGTAGAGTGTCCTCTTTACTAATGGTATTTACATAAATACCATAGTAAGAGTTATTATGTATTTATCACACTATTGAGGTTTAGATTATTTGGATCTATTAGGTCCCTTGTCTAACTCAATAAAGCTTAATTACTAATTACATCAGCGTATTTTAAATTTATTATTTTTCCATACTCATTATGATAATTATCTCTAATTACACTTTTTTAAACACATGATAATAACATGATTTTATGCTTAACATTATAAGATTCTGTATACTTTGATAGAGAATGATACAATAATGTATTTCCTAATTTTATGAGTTATTAGTCTCTCCATTGTGAGAGTCATTAGCCTCTCTATTGTGAGAAGTCTTTTTTGTTGTGTTTGCCAAAGGTAAAATTATGACTACTCTTTCCGAGAGGATACTCCAAGGATAGTAAAAGGTAAAAGCTGTAAATGATCTTATAACTTGGGCTAAGTATGTTGATTAAAATCTCCGAATATTAGAGTCGAGTGTATTGACAGCGGATCATAAGCTCTTAATAATGGTTGTATACATATGACATTTCAAAATTTTGTCATTTACTATTGGATACATTTAGTTTATTGTACTCTTTTCCTGGTGTTTTAGTTAAACGTATGTATTGTCATACTTATAAAGCGGCACATGATTTAATTAAGTTCATTTTAGGATTAGACGATAGCTAATTTGGTTGGAAGAATATTCTCCTCTAATAGAATCTGTTATTGTAAATGAGACGACATTTTTATAATAACAACAGATTCGCTCATAAAAAAGTAAATAAATATTTTGTTATTTTAGTATTTATTTTTTTATTTCTTAGGTATGTTAAAACATTTATTAAAAGATAGAAAAACAAATAGTTATTGAAAATCAAGTATCAAAAACAAATTATTAAGTTAAAGGTGTTAATCAGTCCAAATTATAATCGGTTTTACTTAGGGAAAATTAGATATTATAGGGTGTTTCAGAAAAAAAAATTGAAAAATACAGCAATTTTGTATTTTTTGAAGTGCGGTACAGTTTTTATTAGAAAAATACTATTTTTAAAAAAATATTTAAAAAAATACCATTTTTTATAATAGTAATTAGTTTCTGATAACCAATTTTCAGAAACTGGTAACTGGTAACCAAAAATATTTATAACTAGTATATAACTGATAACCAGTAACCAATAACCAGTTTATAGAAATCGGTAACTAGTAACTATTTTAAAAATAATATTTTTCTAAATATTTTTAAAAAGTGATATTTTTGTAATAAAAACTGTACGAAAATTAGAAAAAGACCTGACTTCCGTATTTTTGTAATTTTTTTGATTTTTGTAGGTATAAGTTTTAAAAACCTTTTTACTTATTCTAATCCTGAACACAATATACCATCTCTAAGTCCAAGTATTATTAAACGATGATTTGAAAAAAAAAAAAAAAATTCAACAACAAGAAACAAAAACCTATGGATGTTTAACTTAATTGGTGATTTTCAGAGTTTATCAACGCTATTTCCTTCTGAGCACTTTTCTAAGTCAATAACGTAAGCGGCCAGTGGCCTAGATGCCTCCCATCTCAAATTGCATTGAGAAAAGATAAAGAGAGACGATATTGAATAACACAATTTTGAACTGTATTCTTTTTCCCTTTTTTCTTTTTTTTTTTTTTTGAGAAATCAATTTGAACAATATGGCTAATAACACAATTTTTTGCAACAAACTACACATATAGTGATTTTATTTTATTTTTTAAAAAAGACGATGGTGATGTTAGGAAAAAAAAATAAAGCATTCCTGATATGTTAACTTCCATATGTATAGTTCTCTTTTTTACCTTTTTCGTTAATATCCGTGAGCGTAGGTCAAGTATAACCATCGTAGAAAAAGGAGGTTCTAGCTAGTTTCAATTATATATAATAAATGTATATATTCACATACGCATATATAACATGTACAAAACAAGGAAACGAATGATTCAACTTGGAATCTTGGCATGAAAAGGCAATATATTAACCAATTAAGTCAAGTTTGTGACCAATTAGGTACTTAGGAAGTGCTTATATGGTATACTCCTCATCTTTGGAGGAAAAAAAGAAGCTTGTAGCATGTAATGGCAGAAAAGATCTATTGCAATTACAAACCTTGAACAACCTTTAAATTAAAATTAAGGGAGGATGATATATAGCGTGTAAGAGACCATGAGCTAAGAAACATTCCAATCCAAAACAGAACAAGAAAAAGTTTGTTCTCGATTGTATCGAGACTAGAGATTATATAATGCCTTTGCCGCACATTTATATGAATAAATATTGACATATATAGAGAGCCATAGGTGACTAAGGCATATAGGCTGTGACCTTCTCTTCAACCTCTCCTTCCCGTTGTTAAAATAATCCATAGAGAAAGTGAAAAAAAAAAAGGGCTTTGAGTAGAAAGCAAGCAACAAAAAAGTAGATGATCCAACACAAAAAACCACACTTCGATTTTTTTCCCAAATGCGAAGCAAGCATATATGCCATATTTGCATGTCTTAGAAAAACAATATTACTCTACTTAAAAATTAAAAAAAAATGATTGAGAAGGAATTGATCGAACAACTTCCCATAAAATACACTCTGCCCTTTGTCCTTTTTGCCCTTTTCTGTATTCCTTCAAACGCACTTATCTAAGCAAAGTGACTGTATAGCAAAGTTGGACCGCTAAAGAATCAATCTTTATGGCCAACCCCAGCCACCTGTCTATAACATTTGCCCCTTCTTTGGGCAATTCTAGGCAAGTCCAAGCTGGACCTTCATATATATAATGTGTGTGTATATATACGTGTACATATATATTCCATTTATATAAGCTCACTTGCTCAGTACTTTGCTTCTAGTCTTTTAAGTTCTTTGTGGGATTTGGGAGAGCTAAAGTTCAGAAGCTTAAGTATAGGGCGTTGGGGCATTGTTGGGACTTGGGAGTCATGAAAAGAAGCCGTAATCAGTGCCTAAGGGCTTGCAATATCCTTCTTCTCTATTTCGTAGTGGCAGCCATTTCCTTCTCTCATTGTGGTAAGCCCTAATTTGTAATGCACTAAACTTATTGTAAAGTTAAGAGTGTTTCTCTTGCTTACTAAGACCACATTATGATCTTTTGTCCTAATTTTATTTCATTTCTATTGTTTCTAAACGTTTTATTTATCCTTGAGATCACAATCTATATAGATGTCAATCATTGTTTTATGCGCTACATTAACTGTTTGAATCCATGGTTCCAGCTACATTAATATGCAATTTAGAAGTGGAAATATGAAAAGATTTATAAATATATGGATGCCCCATCATTAGAAAAAAATTCTTTCATTAGTAAAAGAGTGATTCGCATGCACCACCGTCAAAATGGATAAAAAAAGAAGCCACCAATTCTCTACAAGAACAGTCTAGTGACAAAAGTGTGCCGAAGACACCACCGATATACATAAAGAATATTTAATATACTACACTTATGCTTAAACTTGAGATTGAAAAAAAAAAAAAAAAAAGGAGAGAGAGTATGATTTGTCATTCCCTCCTTGTGAAGCAAACATAACTATATATTTTATTCAAATATAACTTTTCAAATATTACATATTTATGCTCAATATATGCACTTACAAATTTGACAGGCCTCTCAATTTTCTCTTTTTATCCGCTAACTGTAGATGCTAGAAGATCATCAAGAAGACTACTAAACAGAGCTCAAGTTACACATAAGAACAGTTTGTTCCTCATGACTGCAGCAAAGTTAAATTTAGTGAACTACTTGAACTTTGATTCGACCTCGGATTCGTCCAACTCGGGATCCTATGGTGTGAGTTCACCATTTACTTTGCCACCTTATGATTCATTAGCTCCAATTCCCTTGCCCGAAAATGCCCCCCCATATTGTATATACCCTCCCAATACTCCACAAACCCCCTCAACCACTAACCCCACTCCAATACCAATAGGTTACACACCAACTCCACCCTACCTCCCACCAGCTCTTCCCATTCAAAACCCACCTCCAGGCCCAACAGGTGAGTTCCCAAGCCCAACAGGTACGTTCCCGAGCCCCACGGGTGAAATCCCGAGCCCCATGGGTGAAATCCCGAGCCCAACGGGTGAGATCCCGAGCCCTACGGGTGAAATCCCGAGCCCACTGGGATTTTCTCCCAATCCACCCGAAACAGTTCCAAGCCCACCAGAGATCCTGCCGAGCCCAACTATTCCAAGCCCATCAGAACCCATTCTTAGCCCACCATATTATGAGCCCAGCCCACCAGGTTTTGGCCCAAGCCCACCTTCTACTGTTCCATCTCCTTTTGGGTTTGTCCCAAGTCCACCGGTGTTTCTACCTCCAATTGTGTACCCTCCACCAATCGGGCGACCCCCTCGAAATCGGGCCCCAAGCATAGCCCTATGGTGTGTGGCTAAGCCTTCTGTGCCTGACCCGATCATTCAAGAAGCAATGAACTATGCTTGTGGGTCTGGAGCAGATTGTGATTCCATCCAGCCCAGTGGGTCGTGCTTTGAGCCCGACTCGTTGATTGCACATGCTTCCTATGCGTTCAATAGTTACTGGCAGAGAACAAAGGTGGCTGGTGCCACGTGTGAGTTTGGAGGAACGGCCATGCTAGTCACAGTTGATCCAAGTAAGTTATATTCATTTATTTTTTTGCAAATAACCAATGTTTTTCCTTTTTTTCTCTCTTATACCCTTCGTGGCCACCTTTCCCACAAACAATAAAAGAAATTTCAAGACTTAAGTAATGCTAATTTATGAATAAGACAAATCAATCATAATGACAGACACCGAATACAAAATGATACTCTGCTTGCACATGACGTGACTAAACACTAATATAAAGACATTAAAATTTTAACTTTGCATAAAATTCCATTTTTCTTTTGTCTAGTTGCATATTATTTGCTTGTTTGAATCTTTAGTGAGAAATTATTTGATCTATAAGTTTGGAATATTAAAATGAAAATACTAATCTTTCTTTTTGTTTGGTTTGTCTATACATAGGCTATGATGGGTGCCACTTTGTCTACTACTGATATTCGTGAAGAAAAAACACCTTACAAGACTCGACGGAAATCCTTGCTCTGCCTCCATCCATTTTCTTGTTTTGTTTGTATCAAAAGTGCACAAATTTTCTTTTGTTTAGAAGGGACTACACATTAAATTTTTGTAAGTAAAAATGCATAAGTTGGTCAGGAGGTTCCATCAAGAATATACGTCTCGTAAATTTTTGAGCGATCATACATAGATGTCAGAGAAGTCCTCCCTCTTTTTACAAGGGACCTGCCTCTTTCCATGCAATATATACTTGTATTGCATATGCATACGCTATAATAAATTTGCTTCTTAAAATCATCGTAGTCAATATAATTATCTTTTCTTTCTTTCATAGTTCCCTCGGGCCTGAGAAAAATAGAGCTACGCTTCTACAAATGCACTGTCAACTAACCTTGGAGAATTTTAGGAGTCAACCAAAGGGTAGTCCTTCAAATAGTTTAAATTAATTTCAAATCCTCCAATGAATACACCGGGGGAAAAAAAAAATTCTCTCTCTCCCTCTTTCCTTTTTTTTTTTTTTTTTTTCGGGACAGTAGTGGAAGATTGGATTTGGTTGATGGATTTAAAACTTGAACAACTTTGGTTTGGTCAAATGTACTCCTATAAGAAGTTATTTGATGGGAAGTAACTGAGAGAAAAGCTAATTTGGGTACTAATAAACTAAGTGGTGCAGACTATGTATTAGATAGTAATTATAGTTTGTAGTATGTTTTAAACTCCTATTATTAGTTTCGTAATTGAATTTTTGATTTATTTTTATTAATTTTTAGAAAGCTCGTGAAACTATAAATCGTTGCGAATTCCTCTCTCTAAATTGTTCTCTTTCTCTCCTTAATTTTCGCGTCTTTGTGAAGAACTGATCGTCGTTAGATATGTCTACGGAGATGTGTTTTTCCAGTAAAAAAAAAAACAAAAAAAAGAAGGGATTTTTGGTAATGCGAAGAAACCAGACGCTGTTTTCAGTGGCTTTTTAATGAACATATGCTTGCATTTGAATCTGCTCCGACAAAGATGTTGAACAATCCAATCAAATTGAAAGGTTGAAATCTCAGTGTCTCCTTTGTTTTGCTTCTTTCTCTGAGTAACTTTGTCTTCCATTTTTTTTTTTATTTTTTTTTTCGGCAGATTGGTTTCTTTTCTTCTATCTCTCAAACCTTGCGCTTTCTGGAAAGATCAAAGGAGAATGAGACTAGTAACAACAATAACTAGAACAGAAAAATGATGTAAGTTTGAATGAGAAAAGGCATTCCTCAATAGATTTTATGACCGAATGATCTCAAGCAACTCCGTCCATCATTATTGCAGTCAAATTCTTCTTTTCCCATTACATTTCAGAGAATATAAAGAAGACAGAAAACATAACGCAACATCTGAATTTCCACTTTAGGTTTTCACTATATTTAGTTGAGAAAAATGAACTTAAACCAAAAGACAGCTGCATGCTCTTCCTTGAGAATTAATATGATGTTCAGTTATAGAGAACTTTTATGTGAATTCAATAGGATTTGTTATGTTAGTGGATTCAATTTTCACTAGGATTTGCAATATTAGTAGATTCAATTAAACATTTTTTACGCACCTGATTAATAGTGGTGAAAAAGAAAGGGTTAATTAAAGAAGGAGAACTAATACATAACAAAGAAGATAAAAGCAAATACAATACAAAGTACTCTTCGTTCTATAGTACCAATATGACACTACACTTGCCTGAAAATACTCGGTTGTGTTCGATTTTCCCTTCTTGTTATGCCTCTTTGGATCGATCGCATTCCTCAGCTACAGTGATGATAGTAACCCCTTTTATGACGTAACTTGATGAGGCATAAAGTAATAGCATTTCGGTGAAAAAATTAGTAGCATCTTCACAGAATTATTTTTTAGCAAAATATGAAAATGTATGAATCAGATGATGCTCAATTTTGGCATAACATCAAAATGGGAAAAGAGGGGCAAAACAGAAGAGGAGAAGTGGATATTTACTCCATATTCCAAAGAACCGCACCACTTATTATTCTCTTGTCACAAGAATGTGGCACTTTGCTCAATCTGATAATGACCATTTTGCAAGTGGTGAGAAATTGAATTCGACAAGAAGGATTTAAAATGAAAAGAAGCTCGCCATTGAACTTGGAATCTCATCTCATTATAACATAAAGATCATCCAACATAGTAGCAGCAAGTGCCACTGACATGATACTCAAAAGCGCAAAAATAGAGGCTTTCTAAATGTTTAATCCCATCATTCGCAATAGATAATCTAAATTACATCACAAGTTGTTGTTAACTGGACAAAGACACACAACTGGAAATGACTTTAAGAAGTTCCCAAAAGTAAAGAGCAGGGCCAATTGCAAAACGTCCTTCAAGCTTTGAAGACGAAAGAAAAGTGGGGTTTTTAATTAATCTCTTCACAAGAAGAGGCCTAAAATAATTAAAATAATATGAAAAATTAAATGCTTGAATTTTGTTGTTAAAAAACACAGAGAAAACTGACAAAGGACGGGACAAAATCTATCCATAAGAGCACATACCAATTATTGACAGCAGTATCTTTAACTTGTTTTCTCAGTAACTTGTTTAACTTACATAAGTTATATTTGGTGGAACAAAAAGTCCGTTAACAAAACACTGAACTGGATAATGGATTCACAAAGTGCACTGCTTTCAGGCTCATTTTGATCATACTTACCATAAAAAAATCAGACCCATTTGAGGTTGCAAATGATAAGTTCGGCAATTCCGGTTCCCCATGATAGGCCAACGACTGCCTTGCATAAACAATAATACAACGAAAAATGTTATAGTCAACATACTAAACACTCAACGCTATAGTTGCCAAGAAAACATAGGAATGAAAAAGAGGCATTACTCTTTGTTGTATTTGACAAACCATAGCTAAGCAAGTTTCAATCAAACCCATCTATTAAAAGATGGAAATGGTTCAAAGAAGTGGCAATTCATGATTTCGTGTCCATTTTTCAATAATGCCAGATACAGAACACCAACATGAAATCACTCGCGTAACCCAATTATATAAAAGCTTACCATAAAGAAATATTACCTATTAAGAAAATATGATACGACTAATAAAACTGACGAGAAGAACACAAAATTAACACAAATACTTTCAAAGATAGCGTCCACGGGTCCAAATTCTTAATCTGTTGTTAAAATATATATTTTTACGTATAAAATATTACCTATTAAACACAGAAATAACCCCAAAAAGAAAACGAAGATACAAACTGTAAAATTGCAAGCTGTAGAAAGTTATCTGTTTAGGAGTCAGAGCTATTAGAAATTGCTACAATGATCTGAGACTACAAGGCCAAGTTTACGAAGGAGACAGAGGCAGAAGTCAGGATGATGACGCCGAGCCGGGGTAATGATAGAGGAATTTACGCAATGGGCTAAGGTAAAAATGGGAAAAGTTCATAACTACTCGCTTTTAAAACCATATTTACATCAATACCCATTTCTTATTTTTATTCCGTGAATACTCATTTGGTTAGAAATATAGATCACTAATATTTTACGTATGAAATGTGTACCCATACATCAAGTGTACCGTAATACACATTTTATAAATAAAAATTATACTAAAAATTAGTATACAATTTAAAATGTATACTATAAATCAAATGTATAATAAAAAAAGTTTGCCATGGTATACATTTACATTTTAAATGTATATCGTTCATATTTTACACATCAAATATGTAGTGTATGGATAAAAATTTATATTTTAATGTATACCACTCATACTTTACATATTAAATGTGTACCATACATACGGGTATTTAAAAAAAAAAACTAAAAATAAGTATTTATGAAAATACATTATAAAGATAAGTACTCTGTGTAAATTTCTCCTTTTTTTAGGTTTTTATAGAAATATAGTAAAAATTAGCTTACACTAAAAAAATTAGGGGTGGCAATTCGGGTTACGACACGACGACACGACACGAACACGACACGATTTTTTGCGGGTTAGGGTTGAAGAAAAAGGGTTCGGGTCGGGTTCGGGTCGACCAGCCTTACACGAATAAAAAAACGGGTCGGGTTCGGGTCAACCCGCTTGACACGAACTTGACCCGTTTGACCCGCCAACAAATATATATATATAATTAAATTATAAAAATATTTTTCATTTAATTTGTTTATGACTATTATTATAGATATATTTAATTTGTACAATGTAAGTGTTTGGGATTATAAATTATTAATTATATTTATAAATTACCCATAATTTATTTATTTTAAAATGAGACAATAATAGCCTTAGAAAAAGAAAATATAAGTAAAAAAATATTAGTCATAGCGGGTTGGCGGGTCAAAAACGGGTTGACGGGTCAAAATCGGGTTGTGGGTTGGATGTTATTCACCAAAGCAGGTTATGCGGGTTAGGTTCGGGTCAACCCGTTTTAGGTGCAGGTCGGATTAGTGTTGATAGTTTTCTGACACGACGGGTCACGAGTCGGGTTCGGGTTGACATACTTTATGTATATATTAGACTTCAACCCGACACGAACCCGACCCGTCGACACGAATTGACACCCCTAAAAAAAATACGATACCCCAAAAAACTTTCAAAAAATACGACATACAGACGTAATCATTAGGAAAATACAAATCAATATGCCCTGACGCATGCACTAAATAAAAATAAATAAAAAATAAAAAAAAAAACTAACAGCCAGCAGGTGACGGTGACATATATGTTGCTATCACGTCCTTTATTTTAAAAAAGACTAAAAAATTAGAACTTTTTTATTTTGTACATTTTTGCATTAATTTTTTCCTTTTTTTTATTTTGAAATTGTTTGAAAATTTTCAAATTTTAATTAGAAGAATATCACTTTAAAAAGTATTTAGAAAAATACTATTTTTTATTAATTGATGAAATACTTGAAGTAAGTAATCAAGTTAAAGTTATCCTAAATTGGTTGTCCAATGTAATTAATTGGTTACTTTGAGTACCATCGAAAAATAGTAATTTTAAAGGAAAAGTGGTATTTTTATAAGGATAAGTTGCAGCCAAAGTCTTTTTCTTAGTCAGAATTTATACTTATATACCTTTTTTTTTTCCTGACAGCGAAATTACCTTCCGTCCAATTTTTATTGCAATCGTCAAATTTCTCCATTAAATGCCACCTCAGGTACGTGTTGCCCTTAGGTTATTTATATTTGGATAAATAAAATAAATCAAATAAACTTTTTAAAAAAAATAAAAAAGAAAAAAAGTTTTTTTAAATGAATTATCATATATATCTATACACACATATATTAATTCATTCCTCATTTTATTCCTCGGTCTTGGCAATAGAGGTGTTCAAAAAAACTGCCAAACCGTGGAAACTGCCCAATCCAGTCCAAATCGCTCAATCAAAACGGATTCTCTTTTTAAACGGCTGGTTACGGATTAGAAAAAATAAAAACCGACTTGGCCGGTTCAATTTTCAGTTTTAGACAAATTCGGTCGGATTCAAACCGAACCGACCAATAAGTTTGTATATATATATATATATATTAATATGTATATTAGTAATTAAAAATTTAAGCTTATTTATTCTAATTGAGTAATGATTATTTTTAGTTCATTTAAGACTGTCACTTAAGACTCTTATAATATTTTAGACTTTAAATCTTATTGTTGTAATGTGTTTAAGATTAAGGACTTTAAGTTTACTATTCAATTTTGATTAGGTTGCAAATTGTAACTAAAATTTAAGTTTACTAGGATTTTCGAATTGGTTGTAGCTTTTAACTATGTTATGGTTTCGTTTTATATTTGGACTTTAAATTTTAGATGAAATATGATTATGATATGAGTTTCGTTGATGTTATAATAATTCAAATTTCGTAAGTTTTCAAACTGTGGAAACCGCCCAAACCAGCCGCAAAAATGTAGGTGCGGTCTGACTGGTTTGAATCAACCAACTCAAACTGCACGGATTGATAAATCGGCCAAACCGCACAATTAGATTGGTTTCTGGATTAGCGATTTAGACCGTCAACCGGCTATGAATATCCCTACTTGGCAATCTCATCGAAGTTTAATGAGAAAGAGGCAATGATTTTGCAGTTCTTCGTTATTCTTTGATTCCTATCTTTCTTAATGTTTATCCCTTTTTCATGTAAATACCGATCCTCTTTATAAAATTGTAAATGCTTATTGTCTTAGATTAGTCGATCACAGTTTCTTAGAAGAGAATATCGATTCTCTCTTGCTAGGCAGTCGGAATTGCTTCTACTGGGAGGATCATGAATTATTGGTTGCCACCATTTCTGGCAAATTTTCCCTGGTCCAAGAATCCCATTCTCAATATTTTTTTTAAAAAAAATTCTAGAACAGTAAAAATCTACTTAATCGAGTAAAATAAAATCAGAACCAGAAGAAATCTTTAAACTAATAAGCAATTGTATCTATATAATAAATTCATAGTATAATTGAAGCTAATCTACTTCATACTCTCATTTAAAAAAAAAACCCGAACTGCAACAACAAAATCTGAACATTCATTGGAGTTCATATACATATAAATATATTGTATGCATGCTTTTAATAAATAAATAAATCGCTGCTGCTACACTCCAAAAGCTATCTCAATCTTCATCCATTCCTAAAACTCAAAAATAGCAACTATCCAACAAAAAAAAAGATTTGGGTCTTCAATCCACAGATCAAATCTTAGCCCCAAAACCACACCAAAACCTATCAAACCCTCGAACCCAATTCGTTTTTTCAGCCATATCTACCATTTTAGTTCTCAGAAATCCCATTCTTTTAAGTTACGAAGAAAATCCAGAAAAAATAAACCAAAACCAACTCAAAAATCCTAAAAATCTCAGAAGTCCTATTCTTTTAACTTTTTTTTTTCTTCTTTTCTTTTTTTATTCTGATTTTATTTCTTTTACTTTCATTTTCCTAATTTTCATAATCTTTTTACAGTTTTAAAAATGGCATAAAACCTTATAGGACATCCTCTGAAGTGACACTTAATAGAAAAAATAGATGGTTGTTATAGAATTTGGACAAAATGTATTATCGCCGTCAGGAAAAAAAAAAACAGGATATATAAGTGTAAATTTTAACTAAAAAAGGAGACTTTCGCCGCAATTTTCTCTTTTTATAAATATCTATTAAAAGTATTATTTTTCTAAAAATGATTTCAAAAAGTGATATTTTCCAAATCAATCTAGAATTTTTAAAAAAATTTGGTCCATCCGATATCTTTCAATTATTGGTTTTTCATAATCTTTTTACAGTTTTAAAAGTGGCATAAAACCTCATAGGACGTCCTCTGAAGTGGCACTTAACAGAAAAAATAGATGGTTGTTATAGAATTTGGACAGAATGTATTATCGCCGTCAGGAAAAAAAAACAGGATATATAAGTGTAAATTTTAACTAAAAAAGGAGACTTTCGCCGCAATTTTGTCTTTTTATAAATATCTATTAAAAGTATTATTTTTCTAAAAATGATTTCAAAAAGTGATATTTTCCAAATCAATCTAGAATTTTTTAAAAAATTTGGTCCATCCGATATTTTTCAATTATTGGTACTTTGGCCTGGAATATTGAAAGAAGCCCTTTCTTTTTCTCTTTTCCCTGATTTGTCTTCTATTGTCTTGTTTTAGCTTTTTGAACCTAATTTAGTGTTTTATTTTATTTTCCACTCAAAATCTATATAAATACATATGCTATTTTATTTATGTTTTTATACTTGGCTTTAGAAATTAAAATCTTTTATTGCACTATTTTTTTTTTTTGAACAAATTTTTTAAGTGACATGTCACCAACCACTTTTCTTATTTTTGGGATACTAGATGAGACCTAATATAATACCTATAATAACCTTATTTATTATTTATTTGTTTATTTATTTTATATAATTTTAAATACTCAACCCCCCTTACCTGGTTACTATAAATAATATGCTGCCGGTGACTAAGAGGGAGACCATTGGTAACTAAATAATATTCCTATTTTTTTTTTTTAAAATTCACATTGGATTTTGTTGAATACCTATACTAAAATAAGTTTTATCTATATTCATAATTCAAATTTCTCTTTCTAAATAGGACACCTATGGTAATACTTATTCAAAGTGAAGTTTTCAATATTCCTAAAAATATTTTTAAGCAATTAGAGAATGTTACGTTTCATTCCAATTTCTTGGATACCATATGTAACTAGATACGATACAGATTGTAACCTTCTTCTCTTTTTTATTTATTTTTTATTCTCTTTAAGGATCCTATAATATAAAGCCAACGCTCATTAGCATAACTCGAGTAACCATTGTAACACAATAGGATATTATGATATGCATATGCATATAATATATATATATATATATATATATATATTTTTTTTTTTTTTTAATTATGCCTCTACGTCCTTCACAATCTCACCATTTGTTCGTTTTAACTCCGAATTTCACTAAATTCGAATCATATGATCAATATTATATTCTTAACATATCTATAGCCTTGAATCATCAAAATTCCAATATCTTAAGAAAAATATGAAAATGCCCTTAGGTTCAGTCCGTTTAATGGGCTTTGTTACGTCTAATTGCCGTTTTTCCAAAAACTGACATCCAAAAATCCATTTGCCTTCATTTTAAAACATCTAACGAGTTAGATAATTTACTACTTTCAAAACTGGAGCTTGCTAATTAATTACTACTCAAAGCCTCACCTCTATCAGTGTAGGGCCTATAGCTCCCCGAGCTACCGTTTCATTTTGATTTTACCGATAATTTATAAAATCAAGCCTCATGAATTTTGTGTGCCCCATAATATTCACAAAATTAATCTCTTTATTAATTTAAAATAATTTGAGAATAAAAAAATTTTACGGATAAACATCATAGTAGATTTCTGAAAAAAAAAAAAAAGTCGAATCGTAACAATACTCACTACTATGTTTTGAAAAAGATTGACTAAAATACGACCTAAGGGCTATGAATTATTTTTGTACGATCTAAAGAGGACATTTTGTCTAAATAGTGGGTACTAATGGGCACGGTAGCAAACTTGTAAATATGAGAATATTATAAAAGTTTAGGATTAAGTAAAAAAAAGGTATAATGAACAACAAGTTTGTTGCCATATTATAAAAAAAAAAACAAGTTTGTTACCATAATCGTTTGATAAGTAAATACTACCAACTCTTTACAAGTTCAACTCATAGCAAGCTTATCCTTTTCCTCTTTTTTTCTCCTTTCTTTTCCGTTTATTATCTGTTTTTTCTTTTTTCTTTTTTTTTTTCTTTTTTTTATTATTCGTTTTTTCCCTTTCTTAAAATCCTTTTTCATTTCATTTTTTTCTTTTTTATTTCTTTTTCGTTTTTTTTCCTTTTCTTAATTTTTTTTTGTTTCCTCTTTTTTTTTTCTTTTTTTCCTTTTTTGTTTTTTTCTAGAAAACATTTCTTAAAGGAAAAAAAAATATTTTGATTACCAAAAGGATTCGTGTTTTGATTAGTGAAGGATTAGAGATATTGAAAGAACTAAATGAGATGTTGGATGTAATATTTCCATTAATTTATAGAAATTTTGGTATCCAAAGTCCTCTATTTGTCTCTTAAATAAATCGAAGCTTATTTGATATTTTGGAAGCTATTAGTATAGAACAAAATAGGTAGTGGAAACCAACTTGAGAAATTAATTTGATTACCTGAGAAAGTGGCATTTTTTAAGAAAATAGTTATTGGCTAATCTTGAAATGAAAAAATAAATTGGTTTCTAATGGTTACTAGAATCTAATTTGGTAGTAATATTATTTTTAGAAATTATAAACTAATTTTGGAAATCATAATCTGAGAAATCAAAATGAGTTACTGTTTTTTGTTTTTCGAAGAAATGGTTACTGATTACTTTTAAAACCAAAAACTAAACTGGTTTCTATTAGTAACCAGAGACTAATCTAGTAGTTGGCTAGTAATTGGATTAGTAACGAGAAATTAATTTGGAAGACCAGACTAGTTATTGGCGCTTTTTTTTTTGGAAATAATTATTGGTTACTCTTGAAATCAAGAATCAAAATGGTTTCCACTTTAGTCCAAAAAAAAAAAAAAAGTTTCTACTGGTAACCAAAAACTAATCTAGTAGTTAGTTACTAATTTGGTTAGTAAAGGAAAACTAACTTGAAAAACTATTCTGGTTACTGAGAAACTAAATTAGTTACTTTTTTTTTTTTTTCCTTTTTCCTTTTTTGAGGAAATGGTTATTGGCTACTCTTAACACCAAAAGCCAAATTGTTTTCTACTTGTAACTAGAAACTGGTTATTTAGTAGTTGGTTACTAAATGGATTAGTAATGAGAAACCAACTTGAGAAACTAATCTAGCTTCTGAGAAACCAATCTGATTTATGAGAAACCAATTTGATTTCGGGTGGAAACTAAACTTATAATCAAATTATTTTGGAAACCAAACTGGTAACCAACTTAATTTGAAAAACTAATTTTTATGACTAGTTACTTTGGAAACTATAAACTAACTTAGTTTCTAAAAATAACCAGAAACTAATTTTGTTATTAGAAATCATAAATCATATCAGTTTGTAGTTCAAATTAATTTAGTTATTGCTATTCTTGAAACAAAAAACTAAATTGGTTTTGAGGAGAAACCAAACTGTTTTCATGTGGAAACCAGCTTGAAAAACCAATTTGGTTACTGATAAACTAAATTAGCTACTGTTTTTTTTTTCTTTTTATTTTTTTAACAAACTAGTTACTGGTTGCTCTTGATACCAAAAATCAAATTAGTTTCTACTTGTAACCAGAATTCAACCAGTACTTGGTTATTAATTGGGTTAGTAACATGAAGCCAATCTGGTTTCAGAAAAATCAAATTAGTTATTGGTTACTATCGAAGCCAATAATCAAATTAGTTACTATTGATAACCAGAAACCAATGTAGTAGTTGGTTATTAATTTGGTTAGTAAAGAGAAACCAACTTGAAAGATCAACCTGGTTTCTGAGAAACCAAATTAGCTATCGTTTTTTTTTTCCTCTCTTTTTTTGAGAAAATGGTTAATGGCTACCCTTGACACCAAAAACTAAAGTTGTTCTACTTGTAACTAGAAACCAATCTAGTAGTTGGTTACTAATTAGGTTAGTAACGAGAAACCAACTTGAGAAACTAATCTGATTTCTGAGAAACTGAATTAGTTTCGAGTGGAAATCAAACTAGTAACTAAATTACTTTAGAAACCAAACAGGTAACCAAATTACTTTGAAAAACCAGTCTTTTATAAATAGTTACTTTGGAAACTAGAAACCAAATTGGTTTCAAGTAAAAACTAAATTAGTTATTGGAAACTAGAAACTAAATTAGTTTCTAATAGTAACCAGAAACTAATTTTGTGATTAGAAATCAGAAACCAAATTGGTTTCTAGTTCAAACTAATTTGGTTTCCTCAAAAAATTTGTTTATTGCTTGAAACAAAAAACTAAATTGGTTTCAAGTAAAACCAAACTTGTTTTGAGTGGAAACCAAACTATTTTTCGAGTGAAAACCGAACTGGTTTTGTGTGAAAACTAATTTGAAAAACTAATTTGGTTACTGATAAACTAAATTAGCTACTAGTTTTTTTTTTTTTTTTTTTTGAATAAATAGTTACTAGCTACTCTTGACTCCAAAAACTAAATTACTTTTTACTGGTAATCCAAAACCTAGTAAGTTTTTTGTTACTAATTTGGTTTAAAAAAATAAAAACAAAAAACAAAAATGAGTCATAACAAAAATAAAAGAGAGAAGGATAAAGAGAGGGGCAAAAACTAAAAAAATGGAGTTGTAGTGGCTTGAATAAAGGAGAAGTGCCTTACGTGGAGCCCAGAAACCACTGGGCCATCCAGTGAATTTGCATGAACGCTTTCTATACAAATGTACTTTATAAAGATGACCTTATTTATGTAAAATGTCGCTGCGTCTTCTCTCCTTAATATTTAGAAAAATACCAATTTAGGTCGTACGATATTTTTATTATTTTTTTAGAGGTCGTAGATTTGGAATTATTTTTAAGAAGATAGGTATAAGTGTCCAAATCTATTAAAAAATCTCGGATGGACCACTTATTTTGAAAAATTCCGGATTAATTTAAAAAAAATCACTTTTTAAAAACATTTTTAGAAAAATAACATTTTAGTAAATATTTAGAAAAATACCATTTGTTCTTCAAAATTAGTTTTTTAAAAAGTACTCGACATAACTTAATTGGTTAGTTCAAATATTTTATCTATTAATGAAAAATAATATTTTCTAAATGCTTTTAAAAGTAATATTTTTTTAATTAAAATTTAGAATTTTCCAAACAATTTTAAAATTTGGAACTTTTTAATTTTTTTTAAATTATTATAAAAAATCAAACTTCGCTAAAAAAGATTAACTAAACCAAATTAAAGTTACAACTTCAAGGACCAAATCTACCTAGTTATAAGAAATTTTAAATTGGGCAGCATGCACGATCACCAAGAAGATCGGGTTGTTTTTTTTATTTGAAAAAAGAAAAGAAATTGTTTTTTTTTTGGTTTTTGCTTTTCACTAGTGCTTGCCAGACGCCGAGCCACACTGCCTAGTGCCTTCCCACGTTACCGTGTCATAACAGGTCATAATAGGACAAAGTTTCCAATTTTCATTTGGGGTCAGTAGTTTGGCATGGCAAATTCTTTACCCACTTAAATTTCTTTATTTTTGTTTAAAAGATCGTTTTTTATTTACTTTATTTTACCAACGATTAGCTCAACTCCATTTTTTTTTTTGAAAAATACAAAAAATAAGTGGAGGGTCCGCAGTTGAAGAGCTTTTTATTTTTAATTTGAAGAGCTTTTAGAGTAGAGCTATTTGTTTTAGAGTGACAGTTAGCATTTTTGTTTTAATTTAGGCTTTTTCCTATTATTTAATGTCTTTTAGGCCATATTTGGTACTCCGTATTGTCTTATATTGTATTGAGTTGTATTGTATTATTCTATTATAGTACTATGTTTGGTTTTGTATCTGTATTAAGATGTTGTATTAAAAAGATAATTTTTAAAAATACCATTTTTAAAAATTTACTTAAAAAAAAATCATTTTCAAGTGAAATTTATTTAAGAAAAAATCACTTTTTAGATATAAATTTAGAAAATACCACTATTAAAAATTTATTTAGAAAAATACCACTTTTGAGAGGGATAACGTGATGTGAAAGAGAAAGTGATAAGAGAGAAATTAAGAACTAAAAAAGTGAGGAGAGTGGATATTGTATAATACTACGTTAAAATTAAAATTATATAATATAATATAATACAGATTTTTTATTCTGTATTAGATGATACTCTCCGTATTGTATTAAATTTTAATGTCGTATTAAATAATATAATATAAAAACACTACCAAACATAGTATTATATTTAATTAATACAATACAAAATCCTTATACAGTTAACTAAACGTGATCTTAGTTGTTAAAATAACCAAAGAATAAATCCTTTCAAAAAGAGGGAAAAAAAAAAAAAAAGCAAAAGAATAACGTCTTTTAGTTGTTTATTGTTTTGCGAGTGAAGCATGGTACACAATAAGGGTGGCAATTCGGGTTACGACACGACGACACGATACGAACACGACACGATTTTTTGCGGGTTAGGGTCGAAGAAAAAGGGTGCGGGTCGGGTTCGGGTCGACCAGCCTGACAAGAATAAAAAAACGGGTCGGGTTCGGGTCAACCCGCTTGACACGAACTTGACCCGTTTGACCCGCCAACAAATATATATATAATTAAATTATAAAAATAATTTTTATTTAATTTGTTTATGACTATTATTATAGATATATTTAATTTGTACAATGTAAGTGTTTGGGATTATAAGTTATTAATTATATTTATAAAATACCTCTAATTTATTTATTTTAAAATGAGATAATAATAACCTTAGAAAAAGAAAATATATGTAAAAAAATATGGGTCATAGCGGGTTGACAGGTCAAAAACGGGTTTGACGGGTTAAAATCGGGTTGTGGGTAGGATGTTATTCACCAAAGCGAATTGTGCGGGTCGGGTTCGGGTCAACCCTTTTTAGGTGCAGGTCGGGTTAGTGTTGATGATTTTCTGACACGACGGGTCACGGGTTGGGTTCTGATTGACATAATTTATGTATATATTACACCTCAATCCGACACGAATCCGACCCGTCGACACGAATTGACACCCCTAGTACACAACATGAATTTTTTTTTTAGATAATTATAAAAGCAATTCCTGAAAAGCGGAATTAATTACTAATCTCTGTCCTTCCAGAATATGACATAAAGTATATAACAACTAACAAAAGGTAAAGCCACTCACACTAATAATTATGGAAAACGATTAAAAAATAAAAATAAAAATTAGGAAAATTAAAGTGTACACTTGGTTTAATAAATAATTGTTTTTTTGTTTGTTTTATAGTTAGTATTTTTAATGTGATATATTAGTAACTCAGTTATAGTATTTGAAAACGAAGATATTCACTTAAAATGATGCCAAAATTCGATTATTTTGCTATTGAAATTGTACTTTTTTATTTTACATTTTTGTAATTTTATTATAATTTATTGTATTATTAAATATTAAATTAGATATTAAAAACTACATTATAAATCATAATTAAATATTAAATATTAAATTAGATAATAAAAATTACGTATTAAATAATACAAAAAAGAGTTAAAAAGAAAATGGATACAGCACTCCTCTTTCGCCATTACCCATAAGCTGCGTCAAGTCTGTATCATTATGTTTAGTTTTGCTAGTGTGAACGGTGTACCCGACCGTATTCAATCAGAGCTCTGAGTTCCCTCCAAGATTGATACCGAAAAGTTTCATACTCAAAAACGGAAAAGGAAAACCCTAGCTTAGCTCGGAGTTTTCACTCCTCTCTTAAACCCTAACCGCTTTCTCTCGCTAGGCTAGGCCACGCTTACTGCCATGGCCGACCTCGAGGACGGGTTCGCTGCCCAGAGGCTGTTCAACCAGGGCTACTCCTATACCTACGACGACGTCATCTTCCTCCCTCACTACATCGACTTCCCCACCGACTCAGTCCAACTCGGCACCCGACTCAGCCGTAACATCCGCCTTACCATCCCCTGCGTCTCCTCCCCAATGGACACCGTTACCGAGTCCCACATGGCCGTCGCCATGGCGGCAGTCGGCGGCATCGGCATCATTCACTCCAATCTCGACCCCACTGATCAAGCCGCATTGGTCAAGGCCGCCAAGGCGCGGCGTGCTCCGATACTATCGAATCCCGTTTTCAGGTCTCCGTCCGATCGGATTTCCTCCGAGGACGATTTCGAGTCCAATCCCTATATCTTGGTCACGGAGTCCGGCGCCGGGAGGTCGAAGCTTCTTGGGTACGTGTCGAAATCTGATTGGGAGAAGTTACCGGAGAAAGAGGTGAAGATTTACGACTATATGGCCAATTCCTCCGAGTCGGTGTCGTCGGATTTCGACTTGGACCGAATCGCGGCGTATCTGGATGAGAAGAGGAGAGACGCGGTGGCGATTGTGAATGATGATGAGGTAATTGATTTGGCGACGAAGGAGGAGGTGGAGAGGATCAAAGGGTACCCGAAATTGGGAGCCGGGACGGTTGGCGGCGACGGGAAGTGGGTGGTGGGTGCGGCGATTGGGACGAGGGAGCAGGACAAGGAGAGGTTGGAGCACTTGGTGAAAGCTGGAATAAATGTGGTGGTGATAGATAGCTCCCAGGGGAACTCAATTTACCAGATTGATTTGATAAAGCATATCAAATTGAGGTACCCGGAACTGGATGTGGTTGGTGGGAATGTGGTGACCATAAGCCAGGCCCAGAATCTAATTCAAGCAGGTGCTGATGGGTTGAGGGTTGGTATGGGGTCTGGATCAATCTGTACCACCCAGGAGGTCTGTGCAGTCGGCAGAGGGCAGGTATTTTTTTCTAGTTTATTTTTTTTTATTTATTTGTTTATTTATTTATTGTTTATTAATGTTGGTTGTTGTTTGTTATGCCACGATATTGAGATGGGTGTTATGAAATTCCTTGTGTTTTTGGACTGCTTAATCATTAGAAGTTATGAAATGGTTCGCTGAAATGAGCTCTGGTTCGAGTTTTGTGGGACCTACCTAGCTCCACCCCGAAGATTGCAGGGCTTTTACTGAAGGACTCTGTTTTGAACTCGGGCTTCTGAATCAAGTTTGTTTGAAGGATTTCTGGAATATCCCGTAATAAATTAAAAAAATCTAAATTATGAACTGCGTTGCATTCAAAGTATTTGCACCTCATAGGTTTATAAATAGTACTGGTAATGAAATTGCCAAAGCTGGAGTTAAAAGCATTGAAGAACTTTTGCTTGTATTCGTGTTGAGTTGTGAGCAGTTGGGAAGTGATATTTCTGTGTTGTATTATTATTATTGTTATTGTTATTATTATTTTAAATGTTTTCATCTGTTTTGAGGAAATATATATATATATATATTTTATCAGAATTGGCCAATGAAATGAACTAAAGTATCATTAGCTTATTTTAATGTGGTGCCATCAGAGTAGTTGACTCTCAGGTTGGCCTTTCGTTCTTCTTTAGGCTGTTTGATCAATCAGGTACTCCGTTTATTTTTATCCGAACATTTCAGGCAACTGCTGTTTACAAGGTTGCTTCTATTGCTTCTCAAAGTGGTGTTCCTGTCATTGCTGATGGTGGTATTTCAAACTCTGGACACATTGTCAAGGCTTTGACTCTTGGGGCATCTACTGTGATGATGGGTAGCTTTTTAGCTGGAAGCACTGAGGCTCCGGGGACTTATGAATATCAGGTATGACAGTGACAAGGCTTTGACTGTTGGGATATCTCTCTCTTCTTTATTTATTTGTTTTTAATGATTCGTGTACTTTGGAGGATAGGTATAGTTTTTATTTCAATTTTGTATAATGCTTTCCACCAGAAATTTTCTGTTTCTCAATTCTATTAATACTTCTACAAGTCTTTGCCTGTGCCCTGTTGTTTGTATGAGTATGCAAACTTACTAGCTTTATCCATATCGTTTCTTCTATATCGGAACTTTTTATTGAATAAATCTATCCAGAAAAATATGCATACAGTAACAAAAATAAAGTGACTACTCGCTGCAGTGTTTTGGGTGCTTTTTGAATACTAATCTCTAGTGGCATCTATACCAACACACGCAGGGAATAAAAAACAGAAGCAAGCATTTTGCTCATAATGTTCGTTAAACTCTTACGAATGGGAATTGGACTTAAGCTAGTCCCGACCAAGCATTTGCTTAATTCAGGACTAGGAACGAGAATGAGGTTAACTAAGTGTTGTTGTACATATAACTACATATTAAAAAATTTTAGTTAAGTAGTAACATGAAAATAACTTTGTGAATTTTGCTAAATCAGTCACAAGTGGTGGAACTAATGTTTTTACAGCTGTTCAATTAAGTGAGATTCATGTGACTCTACAGACTCAGTTGATCTAATGGCTTTGAAGCAATAGTGGTGTCAGCCATGACTATCTCCAGCACAGTAATTTTATTTCCTAGAAAGATGTTCGTACATTTTCAGTTAGATCAACATTTGTTTATTGTATTATAAACCTGTATTGATAGTTAAAAACATAAGCAAATAAAGAGAGAAGCAAATAAAGAGAGAAATAATAGCTACTATAAATTTTTTGTTCTATATGAATAGCAAGCTTTATCTGTTAAACTATCACGCAAGTAGTTTCTTATGTCACTAGATTGATGTTGAATACAGTTAGATGACAGTAACGTAATTGACAACTCCCCCTTATTCTAGAATGTGATTCCTGAGTTTACTTGGGGTCCACGTGTTTCTGATTCCGAATGAGTGAATCTAAGTGTGGAATCACTGAGAACAAAATTTTCTCCTTCTGTTACTAATCTATATTAACACTGGACACTTGCTTAACGACAATTCGTTAATTTTAGTCTTCACCTGAACCTGTTTGTGCTTCTTTGATCATGAAACATTTTCTACTTCCGTTACTGGGAACCGTTATTTTTTGCTTGATTTATGCTTGGTATATGCTATTATCATAGTTCGGTAATATCAATTATATATTTTTTACTGCCAGAATGGTCACCGGGTTAAAAAATATCGAGGTATGGGGTCACTTGAAGCAATGACAAAAGGAAGTGATGCAAGGTATTTGGGTGATAAAGCTAAGCTAAAAATTGCTCAAGGTGTTGTTGGGAAGGTTGCTGATAAAGGTTCTGTTTTGAAGTTTATACCTTACACAATGCAAGCAGTGAAGCAAGGCTTCCAAGATCTTGGTGCTTCCTCCCTGCAGTCTGCTCATGACCTCATAAGATCAAATACTTTAAGGCTAGAGGTACGGGTGCTATCTTCTTATTCAGTAACAACTTTGATTATTTTAAGAATAGCCAGGTCTTTGATGTTGGGTGGCGCTTTCTCACGGGTAACTTTGGGGCAAATTGCTGCAAGAGATTAATGCTGACATTACTGATCTTATTAGCAGCTCTCTGGCAAATGAATCATTTCTTTTAATAGATTTAATTAGAATGCATGTGTGTGGTTTCTTCTTTTTTTTTTTAGGGTATTGTGCTTTTAATAACGTAAATCATTTTTCTAGTGTTACTGTCGATGAAATATGTATGATTGATTATTGCTGGTACTCGCACGTTATTTGATTTACTTTTTATAGTCCGTCTTTGTTCCAGTCGTAGTGTTTTGATACATACTCATTTAATTTCTTTCTTCTTTACTTTTATTAATTTCCGTTCTTCTTTTATTCCTTGATAGAATTATTTTTTATTTTATTGGTCAATTTATCAGTTTCACTTTTGGGAGATAATTAGTATTATTGCAGGATATTGATTGTAGAAGCAAATAGGCCATGCCAATGTTTTGGCAAGTACGATACAAAATTGGGTCCTGTTGCAATGGATAATTGGTATTTTATTCACAAAGGTCTTGTCTGTCACGGCTCTATACTCAATTATGGCTCCTCTCTCCTAGACTTCTTGATTTAAGACGAACATCTCTTCTTACACTACCTTCCGTGAATCGAATGGAATGAATTTGTCTGAAAAGAGGTTTTAGAAAGCCTTTTATCTGTTTGCAGTATGAATAAAACTTAACATGATTATGCAGAGGAAACAACAAAAGTTCCTTCTTTTTTTTTTTTGTGGTTGCCAACATCTTTGAAAAGTAGGTGAGTTATCATTCTTAAGCTATATCCCAATCCATTATATTACTAGGAAAGGGGACTACTTCATGGCAAACTTGATATTTTTCTATTGAAAAATCTCCTTTGAATTTGCCTATGGTAGATTAAGGTGGTTTCAGATTCTTGATTTCTATCAGATGAGTATGTTTTCTTGGTTTGTACAGGTACGGACTGGAGCTGCCCAAGTGGAAGGCGGAGTTCACGGGTTAGTTTCTTATGAAAAGAAGTCATTTTGATCTGCATATACTTGGTTATGCTGGTGCCACCTGCAAATTGAAGGGTACTTTTGCAGTTTGTGCTTTCAAAAAAATTTACTAGACCTCTTGAGAAGGCAGCTGTGACCAATATTTTATAAGCCTTTCGAAAGCCAAGATTGTGAGGCCGTTGTCTTTGGTGTTGGTCAGTGTAGGAGCTTTCGTATATTTCTATTCTATTCACTATGTAATAAAGTAGATTGGATTTTGTATGGCTAATAAGTTATCAAACTTGTTTCGTTTAATCAAGTAATATTTATTGCCAATATGCATTACTTGAGATAACGTGGTTCAAACGTTTGTTTTATGTGTATGCACAACAAATAAACCGTAGCTATTATTCTCTGCAGTCTGCAGCATGTATCTTGAAAAGAGTGAAAATTATTATGAAAGACGCTACCTGTTATGGTGAACTTTCAAACTGAATGAGTCGATTTGAATATGCTATTCAGTTTGGGAAACTAGGCAATATATTCTCAATGGTACTCGTAGTTTTAGACATATGCTTCTCTTAATAATTCTCTAAAATTGATGCTTTGTGACAGAAATATACTTAAAAGAGAAATGACTTGCTGCTTTTCATAAAGTAAATGATAATTAAAATCTAAAAAAATAGCGTTTGGATAAATTTTGTCATATCAGGATATAATCAATTAAGAAACCTCTTAATAAAATATTAAAATCTTTACCACTCATATTTTTTTTTTTCTTCCACGTTTTCTTCTTTCTACTCTTCAAAGTTTTAATGTTCTTGTATTGCAGCACATATCTCACAACTACATTTATCTTCAACATTTGTATCTCATTTTGTATTAGTTATAGAAAAATACCAAAAGACATAATAATTGCGTGAAAATTTTATTTGTTGTTAAATATTTCATAAATTTTACATAATTGTAAACATGTAGTTTTTTTTTTTTCAGTCCTTTCGTTGGAAAGGGTTGAACTTGGTTCATGATAATAATAATACTAATAATAATAATAATAATAATTTCTCACCAAGAAAATGAAAAAGAATTGGAATCATCGAGCTTGAAAAAAAAATTAGTATCAATAAATGGCAATGTTGTAATTATATATATAGGGATAACTGCAAAAAAATACCCTCATATTTGAGTGTTCTGCAATTTAAACCCTGAAGTTTGGAATCTGTAAAATAATACCCTGAGATTAAGAATTTCTGAAAATTAATACCCTGGACAGATTTTTTGACTAATCTTAGGAACGAAAAAATAATAATATGCTCAATTAAAACTAGATTAATCCATATTATTCATCTTAATTTTGAGGATATTATTGTATTTTATCAGTTAAAAATCAACACAGGGTATTAATTTTCAGAAATTCGTAATCTCAGGGTATTATTTTGCGGAATCCAAACTTCAGAGTTTAAATTGCAGAACATCCAAATATGAGGGTATTTTTTTTGCAATTATCTCTATATATATATTGAGGTAAAGTTGTGTTTGTTATTTGCAACAAAGACTCTAAAAAAATGTGGGACTATTATTACCTCTTTGTTTACTCTCTCCACAAATTTACTAAAGTTACCTCTCAATTATAATTGAAAATTAAAATTACTGTTTATTATACCCTAATTTATTCCTAAATTATCCTTAATTTGATTTTGTCTTTACTTTTGATGCCTATTCTTCTACTTATTCTTACCCTTATCCCTCTCACTCATCTTCTTTCACCAGCCCACCCTTATTTTTTTTCTTTTTTTCTTTGTGATTCTAACGTCTCTTCAACCCAGCATACATTGGAGGTGTTCTTCAAACTCAAATTACTTGCCCTAATTCTATATTCTCATCCCTGTCTCACAAATCAAATAATAAAACAGAGATAAAACTTCATATATTCATATGTTTTTTTTCTTTTAATTTCTTCGATTTTAGTTCTTGAAAATCAGAATACTCATACAAATCAACAGCAAATAAAATCGCATCAAAGCTCTATGCCGTATTAATGAGGACCAAGATGAAACGAAAGGAATATGAAAACATGTCAAATTCCTCATTTCCAATCTTTAATAGCCTTTGATTTCATCTTAGACGTTAAGAAATTCGATATTAGCTTCCTCTATTTTTTTACAAAATAGAGAGAGATAAAATTTAAAAGGAGATCTGGGCCATGACCGCATCTTAGATATACATATATCTCTTCATGTTATGCTTATTATATTTCCACTATTTATCACATTTGTTATTATTTATTCCCTTATGGGCTTACCATACAACTACAAAAACTGCTACACAAGAAATACCTTTCTCCCTTGCACACAGCTACGAAGCCATGATCCCAGTAGAAGTTGGACTTAGCACTGCTCGCATGGATACATACAACATCGACAAAAATCGCGCTCTTCAAAGGTATGAAGTCGATTTGCTTGAAGAGCGAAGAAACAATGCTTAGCTCTGAATCGCTGCCTATCAGCAACATGTCGCTCGCTATTTCAACTCCAAAGTAAAAGAGCGTCGATTCAAAGTTGGTGACCTAGTTCTCAGAAAAGTTTTTCTTAACACTAAAGAACCAGGAGCAGGTGCATTGTGCCAACTTGGGAAGGACCATATCATATCGCAAGTATCATGCGACCTGGAACATATAAGCTAGAGGAGTTAGATGGCAACCAAATTCCTAGAGCTTGGAATGCATATCATCTACGCCACTACTACCAGTAACTGTTTCCTTTGATTAAAATTTTTAGGAAGTCTTCATGTCTATTTTTTCTTTAAGTAATTTGATTATTCTCCAAGTTTTTAGTTTCGACAGTTGTAGTTCACTTCAGAATTAACGAAGATTCGGGTTCTTTCATTGTAATTGCGTACGTGATTACATCTAATTTCATGATCTCGATCTTCAACACCAAGTTAGGATGTACATTCTCCAATACATTCATTTTCCTGATTATCAAGTTTTTTGCTATTTCTAATTAGCTTCAAAACTTGGGAAGTATGAAGGAGTCATTGAACAACACTCCTTAACTATGCACGCTCTGCTAAAAAAATAATAAAGCGGATACAGGCACACAAATTTTTATCAATAGATACGCAATACCCCTTCCTGATGCTACGTGCACTTAGTCATGGAGCGGGGGATACATGTTGATACATGTATTTAGTACTAGGTATGCAATACCCCTTTCTGATGCTTTGTGTACTGCAGACATGAAGCGGGAGATACATATTGATACACATACCGACCAATCTAAAAGAGTTAAAGACAAGTAACTACTTGCTACACTCGAAAAGAAAATTGAGATGTTAGCATGCATCTAGAAGATCATCTCCATAGAAGCTTTGAACTTCTTAAACTCCACCATCATGCTCTTAATCTTCCACGCCTCCTCACAAACAACCTCGCTCAAGAAGTTCAATAGAAGAGCTAGATACCTTGGAAGCTTAGTGAGAGCCTCTTCAAGAGCAAGGATAGAGTCTATAAGAGGAGATAATCCCCCTCTCTCTATAGATGGGCGAGTGCGAGCAACACACTTGATTCTGTCAAGTAAACTACCCAGATAGATATAAGAGATATCATGAGAATCATGTGATGGCTGCTCTTTTCTTTTCTTTAAAGAAGAATCATCAATGACTTTCTTCCCCTTTGGATCTGATTACCGAGGAGGGCCAGGGGGCAAAGAGCTGTATTACATGCACCTGAAGGAGTTAGTGCACATAGAGTTGAGCAAGAGCCGCCACGTGTGGAAATAGAATGACTGAGATGAAGCTTGAACTTATTTATATCTGTATTCAAAATATTGCATATTAGCATATAAAAAAAAAAAGAGAAAAAGAGGATTGAAAACGTGTAAAAAAGCAACTATATGAATGAAGCATGCAAGTTCATATGAAGAAGTGCTAGCTAAATATCCAGACTCGTGTACAAATGCTCTTACTTCCTCCTCACTATTTGAGCTCAACAAATAAGGATCTACTTCAATGAAAACTAACTTACTAATGGAGACTTGTATGCTTTCTTTATAAGTGCTATCGGGAAAAGTTGTTCCTTTAGAAAAGAGGCCATAGCGAACTCAGTTCTCACTTGTACACAATCGATGATAACACCTATAAGCAGGCAGGAGCTCACAAATAAAATGTGCACGATAAAATTTATTTCCTTCAAGTATTGCCTACGAAAAGTTACCTATGAGAAAGATGACATTTTTCAGAAAATGAGTTAGAAATTTTGCAAACAAATAACAACTGGCAATCTTATCACCTGGTATCCTAAGACATTGCTCAATGAATGGATGTAAAAGGAGAGCTATTCCACACTTCATAATGGCCTTAGAAAAAGGAGTGAAACCTAAAAGAAGGCATAAGGTCTCTCATCACTAGTTGGACAACGAAGGAATCACTATCTTCACCATTAAGCTCGCTAACATGTGCTTCAAGTTCTACATGAACACCACCTGAACTTGTTAACTGTGACACTATGACTTGTACCTCTTCTAACTTGCTAGATGCGATTGGAGATGATGCACTCTCATCACTTGACATCTGAAGATGCAAATAAATTTTTGTTAGTGTGGACAATGTATAAAGTGACCTCACCACGATTCAAATCAATACTGCGTGCAACAAAGAAAAGCGATAAATGTACGAACTGGCGTGAGCAAGCTCTACTATACCAACTAACAAGGAAAAAGAGCGTGAAATGTGATTCATATACCTGAATTGAGGTGATCAATCTAAGCAAGAAAAACTATTACAACCTAAAGCATAACGACATTAGGATGATAAGAATCTCACAAGCACAACCAATAAGCTGACCAAATTAATGTTAAATATTGATACAATAACAACTTCAACAACTTCTCCACGTACATCTCCATATATTGCGTACCTCCAAAGTAGTAGCACATGTTTCGTTGAGATTATTTTTGTGCATCTCTTTTTTCTGGACAAACTCAAGTAACTCTCAAGGCTTTATAAAAATCCTTAAGAGTTGGGAGGTAAATGTTGTGAGTAGAAAATTATTCATCTTAAAACAGCACAAGTAGAAGTACAAGGTGTGCACCTCTACAATAGCAATTCGTGTGCACCTCTACAATAGCAATATGTGTTCAGCTCCACAAGAGCAACACGTGTGCAGCTACGTAATAACTATACGTGTACAGGTACACAAATATATGGTTAGCTACACCAAAAGTAGCTACATGAGAGTAGCTACATGAGGACCTTATTTCATTCCCTTGCTATGATTCATGAAGTGTGTAGCTGGTCAGGTACACGAGCTGTGTAACTAGTTAGCTACATGAGTTGTGTAACTAGTCAACTACACTAGTTTTGTCCGCCAAAAAATGACACTTAGAAATTGGCTTAAGAGCGCAACTAACAAACTTGTGAGAAGTATCTCAACTAGGTGAATATCAGTTGACTCTTTACCATGAATATGCACTTCAAAGAATGTGCACCTCAAGGGATGTGCACCTCAAGAAAATGTGCACCTTAGAGGAACGTGTACATCAGTGGATGTGCATCTCAAGGAAATATGCACCTTAGAGGAACGTGCATCTTAAGGGACGTGCACCTCAAGGAAGTGCATCTCAAGGAAATGTGCACCTCAAGAGATGTGTAACTCAAGGAAACGTGCACTTCGGAGGAATGTACATCTAGATAAATTCTTATGGAAAATAGAAAACTCAAGTTTAAATTGGATATTTATCTTTCAGATTGAGATAATTCATTCAAATTGAGATAATTCATTCAAATTAAGCTAAATTATTCGAATTTAGATAATTATTAAAATATTTGTATTATCTTATAGATAAATATGCCAATAGATACACGACATAGAGTTGTAATCGACTATGACTCTCTTCCTATAAATAGAGGTCCACAGTCACGTTCTAAAACAAGTACACAAATACACCAGAGCTCTATAACACTCTCTGATAATTTAAAAAAAAAAAATGGACGTAGGTCATCTTTTTTTAGCTGAACTACTATAAAAATCGCTCTCTTTTTATTTTTCCATCAATAATTCTATAGAACTTGGCCGGATTCTATCTATGAATTTGATCACCTTTTCCGTTGACAAAACCTCCGTCAACACAGACATAAAGTGAAACATGCTCAAGAACAGGCATGAACCACTTGACAATCAAAATTGGACATAAGGTTTCTTGTTCAATTTTGAAAGCATATTATTTTATTATAAATCTAAAAGAGGTTACAACAATTACAAATATTCAACAGATTGGCTATATATAGCTTTGGTATCTTCATTCGTTACTCTCCATCAAAAGCTACACAGGTTGATTATTCCTAGAGATGACAGGTTGCAGCTTATTTAACATCTGATTCAGATACTAAAGGCTTATAAATCACTTCGAACTATGGTTTCTTCGATTACGGCGTTTACGACATTGAACATCTCATGTGAGGTGAAGCCATCGTCATTGGCATAAAATAGGTGCAACACTTGGCTCATATTCCAAAACAAGTCCTTGCAAGCTCTTGGGACAATGCTTTCTTTCTCACGCAAAACAAGTCTCAGCAATTCTCTCCTCTTACTATTTATAAAACTCTTCATTTCATTGATGGTCTCTTCTACAGTAGCAGAACCAGAGCTGTGAGTCATGCTTAATGCGACCGCATTCAGTTTCCCTTCCTCGGATTCTCTCTGCAATATAACCAAGAGTTATTAGTGAGTACAAAAACACATTAGAAGGAAAACTTGTGATATCTTTCTAGTTTTTCCTTCTTATAGGGACTCGGGAAAGGAGAGATAGTTGTGTACCTTGAAGCTGTGGATATCATTGAGAAGTCGCCCTGAAGTGCTCATGAGTTTATATAGATAATGGAGCTCATGATGTCCTGCAATGTCCTCAGAAAGCTTAGGTCCAACTAAGTAGAGAGCTGGGAGGACTATAGGTCCTAAGGCAAATGATACGTATCCATTTGTTATATACTCGTCCAATGTTGGCACGGTCTTGTATTTCAGCCACTGAGCTTCCCTCAACATAGACTTAAGCAGATCCAGCCACTGCGAATTAGAGACTAAGTTTCATCCCCAGTTAAATAAATAAAAGACACATTAACTATGTAGAATACCATATCAGTCCCCATCAACATTATTTATTATCAGTATTATTTTCTTTTTTCCAGAAAAGCTCTCGCCCCTCAAACCTGATTAGTGCTTTAGAACTGAAAACTAATAGAAGAATCATTATAGACATTCCCTATAAGATGTCTGAGTATATACATATTTTGATGCTTTCAGAATGGCAAGAAATACAAGTAACGTTAATAAAAAAAGCTATGGATGACAAAGAATATATAAAATAATGATAACATGAACAAAGTAAAAATTCAATCTCACAATTTGAATAATGTGACTTGTGACACTACGTTCTTGCCATATGAATGCTTTTGCTCCAATTTCAGAGATTGTGTCACGAAGTGCTGAAAAAATAATTTCAACTTGCTCGGAGCAACAATCAACACTGACATTTACATCCCACCTGTGGTTTGAGAACACAAAATCAATCACCTCAGGTTGGAAAATAATTAGGACGATAAGCAGAATGGGTCAACAGTGCAACAGAAAAGGAAAAGAAACTGTAAAGAGCAAAACATACTTTTCCACCAATTGTATGAGGTTTAACAGTTCCTCTTCTGAACCTCCAACATCATAAAAATCATCAACCACTGTTGTGAGTACCCCATTCTTAGCCCATGATATGCGGGCATCTGATAATTCAGGAGGAGAAAGGGTAGCAGCAGCAGAAAAGTAACAGTATGCCAACTTCTGCCTCGCAAATTTCAGTTTGTCTAACCTGTTCTCTACAACCCACCTGCTTCCACAGGTTAGAGCTTTGGCCAAAGAAAAAACTATTCCCTTAATTATATAAGAAAACAGGGAAACACTTCTACATTTGGCAATATAAATAGCAATCTAGTGACAGAAGCTAACAGAAGCTAAGAGAATCTGCAATCCGCAAGATAGGGAGGAAAAAAGGATTACAAAAGTTTCTTCTTGTTTAGTTGTGGCCAGCTTTTCTTGTCTAGGCATCAACTCACAGGGCCATTATTGAGAAAATTCCGTAAAAAGGTTGATCAACATATCAGAATTCCTAGAAGGAATCAATATACTCACCTAGAAAGGTTTTTGAGTTCTTCACGATGTACTGACTGGCACATGTTGAAGTCTTCCACTGCTAACTTAAGGAAATCTTTGTTGCGAACATTTGAAGAACTGAAACAAAGAGAACGTGTAATTCATTTAATAGAATTTGGCAGAAATAAATTATTTATAAAAGAGGAAGTGAAGGTGAGGACTGTGTTACCAAAAACAAAATAGTGAAATTAACACCATTTAATAGAATTTGGCAGAAATAATCTTTATACAAGAGGAAGTGAACGTGAGGATTAAGAAGAATAGGAAGAAGAAGAATCCAAAAGTTCACCAATATGAAGTTTTCAGAATCCTCATACTATCTGTGTCATAATTCTCAATGGCCCTTCTGCTTGCTAGCCGTTCCAAGTTTGCATAGAAAGGAATCCTAAGAGCCTCTTTTACCTGAAATAAAGTAAGAATTGCAGTTTCTGATAATTACCTTCTGATTAATCGAAAATCACCCATGGATCTCTCTAAGAGATTCATCTTAGGAAAGTACCTCTTGGCTGATATTTTTATTGAATATATTTGTCTTGGTTGAAATACCAACTAATTGTTGTCTTAGAAAATGACTTGTGCTGAAGTTTTGTTTCTCCAAGAGTAACTCATCTGGTTGTATGCCGATCTCTGATGCCCTAAATATTTCCAAGATAGCACCTATGTCCTTCATATGTTCTCCAATGTAATGGAAGATACGGTCTTCTGAAAATTGAGTTAATGGATCTGTACCACAGAATAAATTTAATAAGCATGTGTCGCAAGAAAGATAAATAAACATGAACTCTCCTAAATTGTAAAATACCTGAAGAGACATCATATCCATTTACACGTAATAAACGAAATGCCATCGCACAGGTGGAAGCATCTAAAAGTATGCTCTCATCCCCTTGCAGCCAAGATCTGTTCATTGGCTAATGTCATGCTCCAAATAGATGACAAGTTTCTTAGAAATAAATTGGAAGAAAAAAAATTTGACATCCCTATTTATATTAAATCTAATGACCTATGACAACTGTTTGCATTAACATGAAAGACATACTTATATGTTTCATCCAGTACGTTCCTGATTTCTTCTTTGAAATGCCAGTCAATTCCCAACCTTTGAAGATTGTCAACCATTGAGATACGAGCATATATATCTAGAGGATATACCGTTGGAACTGGGAAAAAACGAAAAAACTATCAACACAGTGCAATTCAAAACCAAGAAAGCCACATAAGTTAAGATAGAAGAACCTGCACTTCCAAACTTTTCTACAACAGAGCAGAGGTACTTAAGACAGTCAGCATTCTTAAGGTTTGTAAAAGTAGCTGCTGTGGTGGATGGTGAATTAAACAGGGAACCATTTTTCCTTTGGTACTTCGTGACCATTTCGCAATTTAGGGGCTTTCCTAGACCTTCTGAAATGTACACTAAGTAGGCTTCCTGTCCCTCTGAGTAACTCCCTGAGGCTCTAATAATGAAAATGGAGTAAAGTCAATTCATTTAGGATATTTTAAACACACCATAATGCATATGCATCTATCATTGTTCTTATTTCAAGAGTGCAAGTCATCTTTTCACCCTTCATTAAAAGCATTTTGCTCCTTTGATAAACTGAGTTGAACCAACTAAACCAATAGAGATCTTGTTGGCTTATCCAAACTGATAGTTGAAAATACTTTACTTTCACAGTAGAGATTAGATTTGAATCAAAACTGCATTTTTCAAACTTTACTTTCACAGTACAGATCAGATACCGAGTTGAACCAACTAAACCAATAGAGATCTGGTTGACTTATCCAAACTGATAGTTGACTCTACTTTACTTTCACAGTAGAGATTAGATTGAATCAAAACCGCATTTTTCAAGAGATCAGATTTGAATCAAACTGCATTTTGTCATAAACAACTAAAGAAATAAAAACACTACTATAATAATGATTACATAAGGAAGATAGAATTTATCATGTTATTATTTGGTTTGAGAATCTCATTAGTAGGTTAAAGCAGTCTTTGAGCTGTGATTTGTTTCATAGAATGATTAGCACATAGACGACATTTTCATGTGTAACTCCTGCTTCTGAAATATTCTGAATGAAAGCTGAGCAGCCTTCTTATTCTATTTGTATATTTGTACTACAACTGAGGATGATGGTCTATGATAACGTAGTCTGAGTATGAAATCAGTAAGTTTTAACCAGGTGTCTCTTATTGTGAAAGAAGATCATAAGCAAGCCGTTATAAAATATAACACACTCTTCCTTCCAAAACCGGGCCAATTTTGTCAGAATTGCCAAATTCAAGGGCTTGCTTGGATACACTTTTGCTTTGTATTTTTTGTTTTCTTAAATGAAATGGAAGGTGAAAATTTTTTCAAGCAAATTCTTGAGAAAATCCAAACACTCTTTTCATTTTAAAAAACAAAGTACACAAAACAATAATGTATCCAAGCAAGCCTTAGAGTGCTTTAAGCACTGGTGACAGAAATTAATGCTTTCATGTGACACGCTTTTCAGTCATTTATCGATCATGTTCAGTCATTTGTCGATCATGGACTTGCTGTTTTGTAGATTTTACTTTTAGTTGATGAAGAAAATGCAAGAAAGACGAAATTATAGAACCAAATGACCACAGTAAAATGATAAACAGAAAGAACCTTTTAAGCTCCACCTCTCTGTTGTGAATGAGGGCAACCAAATTTGATGGTTCAAGAGCAATATTCAGATCCATATTTTTGGCATATTCAATCATAGTGGGGAATATTACTTCAAAACCGATAGGTGAATATTGCTTCTCATCAATGGCCGAAGCTAGATTTGCCTCTAGAAAATACAGGCCTGAAACAAGAGATAGTACACTACTTATTCAATTCTACATCTAGAAGATTTTAAAGAAGAAAAAACATGTATACCTTTGTTTATTTGTTGTTCACCAACATTCCATCGTTTCATTGCTAGAACACTTGCTAAAGTAGATAACAAAGCGTCTTTCATGAGCAAGGGATGGCGATGAGGAAGACCCCACGAGCCATCAGAGAGTTGATTCTCCAGTAACCAATTTACACATTGAGGAAAGAAAGGGACCTTCCCAGAATTTGGAGAAGGGACCATTGCCACCCAGGCAGTGTCATATGAGGAAACAGACAGTTCAACCTTATTGAACATCTTTTTTATTCTTTCTTTGGTCTCCTCAAACTTCTGTTTAAATCAAAGCATAATTTTCAACGTATTTATACCAAAATGTGGAGAAAAAAAAATTATATATGGGAACCTAGAAATTTATCATACCAAAACAGCAGTGTTGGTTTTACTAGCTTCATTTAATCTTGGTACTGGAGAAGCTGTTGATAAAAGAGAGACCCAGTTGAAGAAATTATGCATTAGCCAAGAAATCAACAACCCCCTTAATTACTTGTGTGTTGAGAGAGAGAGAGAGATACCTGATGAGGAAGAAGTAGAGCACCTGAGGTTGCAGGGGAGGGAACGAGACATGGTTGTAAGTCTCAGAATGAGCAAAGAGAGTGCTGCTGTCAGTACTATTTTATATGAGAGTGAAATAAGTAAAGCTGGAGCCTAATGATCAAGCAAGAGGGAGCAAAAGAACGTGGTGGTGGGGTCTTTGAGTAACAAGTTTGTTTTTTCGAGCGGTTCAGACAGTAAGGAAGCTCTCCACAAAGAACCTTTATAGCCTATCCAGCGAAACCAAATTCCCAGAATCCCATTGTGGCATTTCATCGAACCGCGAATGCATGCTTGATTGATACCAGATTTGTGAACCAAAACCCAGAAAAGAAAAAGTAATAATACTAAAAGTTACATATATAAAAAGGGTTTTATAAAAATCTATACGAAACGCCGAAACCTGATCGGATTCTCAAGTCACGAAACCCATTTAAGGATTTTATTATTAGTCATAACTAAATAAACCTCATGGAGATACTATCACACTAAATACAATACGAGGTCCCTAAACGACAATAACATCCTACAATACTGCCTTTTATATTTTTATTTTGCTATTGCTGTCTTGTACTTCTTGGGATATTTATTCGTAAAAAGAGGAATATTAAATATTACATCTCACATTTCAATAATACTGTAAAACATAGTAGAATTCTAATGTTATGCATAGAGACAGAGTGAAAATTGAAAAAGAATGTGTCCTAACGCTCATCTTCTAACCCTCATCTTGTTAGAAAATGGGTCAAACTAAATTGGGCTTAGCTTCGGCTTGAAAGCCCAATTGTTTTGTGAAGTCAAAGTGTGATATAATACATATTTTCGTGAATCATATTGAAACTAAAAATTAGGTAGGACTTACATCTTGTTAATGGAAGGTCATGGTGAATTCTTGTTCTCTTCCATAAAGGCATCGATTTAGTATTTTCGTGCACTCAAAATAGTGCACTGATAAATGAGACATTGTTGTTCAAAAGTGCACCATTGGAATTGAAAAAATAAAAGGAAAAGCAAAAAGTCCCACATTGATGAGAGAAGCTTGTTTCTTATAGTTTATATAGGACCATGTTTTGTGATGGTGATAAGAATAATTGTCATAAATACTCTCTCAGGTGCACATAGAAGGGGTGCAAATCATCATGCTTGGACCTGAATTAGCATGGGCTCGTGTGTGCTTGCAATTGTGAACACGAATACCGCTTCAAAACTTAGATTTTTGTAAGCGCAATCTTTTGCTACGGCTCAGATTATTATTATTTTTTTAACTGCCAAGCCATGACAATAAATTATTGTTATTTTTTCAACTGCCAAGCCAAGACAATGAAGGAAGTAGTTTCAGAATACTGCCAAGTTTAATGGATGGCCATTTTGGCATTATAACAGCTAATATGGAGTTTCTAGAAATCTAGCAAGTATTAGTACTAGGCGTTTGTGGTTTTGTAACAGTCATATTTGGCTTGAGCATTATTCCAATTGAAAGCAAATGTGTGTAACCTCCCATTTCAGTGGCTATAAAAGGAGAGCTCCTCCTCCTCATTCTTCACACCAAATCAGAAACTTTCCTCTATGTTTTCTCTCTAGCGTTCCCTCTCAATCTCCTTGATCTTCCCAGTGTTCTTGAGTTCTTCGTTTACTAGCTGAAGTTCTTTGAGTGTTTAGGAATTTCGTAGCTAGAGTTCTTTGTGTGTTAGAGTTCATAGCAATCCAATTCGTAGAGTGAAGGTGTTAGTACTTCACTTGCTGCTCTTCGTTGTTGTATTCTGGGAAACTGACACTTACTAAATTCTCAAGCATTCTAGTAGAGGGAGCGAATCAGTTTTAAAGACTCTGTGTAAAACACAGCTCCTGACAGTTAACTATCTTTTATTTTGCTGAAATACTTGATTTGAAGTGCTACTTAAATTTCTGCTCAAATTTAGAACATAACAACTTTTGATAACTTTAATTTTATTTTAAAGTTCATTATAAACATTTGTTATAATTATTTTGTAACTTTACATATTGCATATGTTTATGTGTTATTATTTTCTTACATATCTTTCTCTAATAATAATATGCAGAATGAGACAAAATAGAATAGTATTGGCTTAGAAAAGATTTAGGTAATACTATTCTTAATTTGGTGAGATCATATTTGATAAAAGATTGGAAATCAGAAGAGGAAAAAAAAATAAGAAAGCGCAAAATAAAAAAGCATATCTATGTGGACCATACACTCATAAATATGTGAGACTCACGTGTGAATTTAGTATGCTTGGCACCAAACACCTCTTTAGACTACTTTCAATGTAAGTGTTGTTTCTATGTTACGTTTGGCACAAAATAATAAAGAAATACTAATTTGACACCAAATTTTAAAATTTTACTCTAATACACAGAATGTTACTTTTAATTTTTTGATTAATTAATTAAATATTGTAAATATAACTATTACCAACCCCTAACATTCACTAGTGCATTACTCAAAAAATGCTTTTATTATTTTACAACTAAAAATGCAACTCCATAAATTAAGAGCCAAATTTTAATTAAATACCAAATTTGACACAAAAAAATAACATTTTTGTGCTCAGTGCTAAATTATAGTATTAGCAAATTAATTATGGACTCCATCGGAGGTGCTTTACGTGTGTGGGGCTTCGCAAAATTGTTGCTCCATTGTGTTATTAGGAAATACTTAATTTATTTTTCAGTTAATTTTAAATTATTAGCTTTAAGGATTTTTTTTGCATGAATTGCCCCTGAATTAACTGTGGATTTGCACTTGGTCCCTGAAAACAATTTCTTGGCAATCAGACCCTTAAAATCCAATATCTGTAGCAATCACCTCAAATTGGCTAATGCCGGTCAAGTAGATGACAAAAATCACCATGTGGCATTCACATGCCTCTTCATAGCAGGGTATTTTGGGTAAAGAAAAGCTATCCACATGAGTTTCACGTGCTTCTCTCTCATTTGTTGGAGAAGAGGGAATAAAATTAGGGATTGTTGGGTTATTTTTTAGCAAAACTCTTCTAACTTGTCCCAAAATCTGAAAAATAACAACTTGAAATTTTAGTCCTAAAAACTCGAGGCTGCCGAACCTAATACCTAAGGTGGAGATGGATGTTCTTCACCCAAATAGAGGAAAACGAATATGTTAGTAAGATTTTGAGTCTTTTTTATTTATTATTTTTATTATTATTTTCTTGGATTTTTTAGCCATAAATTATTTATTCTTTGCAATGCAATTACTAATTTTGATTATTTTAATACTTAACCTTGATTGGTCCCATTTATTGTTAACCTTGATTGGTTCCATTTATTGTTGATTGATTGTATATTAGTATTATCAACATCTAGCTCCCTTCCAAAATCTTACCGTAACATAGTCGTTTTACTCTAGTTGGGTGAAGAGCAGGCATTTTCACCTTAGCAATCATCTCATAGATCTCAAGTTTCTGGGACGAAAATCTCGAAGCATATTTTAGGAGAAGTTAAAGAGTTTGCCAGAAAATAATCCAACAAACCTTAATTTTTTCCTTCTTCCCCAACAGAGAAGATAAAATCGTGTGGGTAACTTTTCTCTACCCAAAATATCCTGCTAAAAAAAAGGTATGTGAGAATCACATGGCAATTTTTGTCATTATAGGAATGAGCCAATTAGAGGTGATTGCTACATTAGAATTTAGGGGTTTGATTGCTAAGAATTTTTTTCAGGGGACAAATTACAAATTTGCTATCAATTCAGGAGTATTCATGCCAAAGACCCTAGTTTTAATCCTATTTAAGTTATAACACAAAAATTAAAGTTACCTATACTTTTAATTTTAATTTTTAATTAAAATTAAAAATCTTAGTTTAAATTAAATTTTAGATTATTTGCAAAAAATACCATGAAGTATAATTTTTCTGCAAATTGAACCATGTCATTTGGCTTGTGTAAAATTGTACCTCTACAATTCAAATCTCTGCAAATTTGTACCTCATGTATATAAATTGACCAACAAATTTCTCACTAAACACAGAACTTGAATTGAAGATATCTTATTTTTGCTGATTAACACACAAAATATATTAAAAATAACTTTAAACAATTAGCACAAATCACTCAATTTGCACACAAAATTAACAAATTTACATAGATTTGAAATGTGGAAATATAATTTTGTACAAGCCAAAAAATATGGTTAAAATTGCAGAAAGGTCATCTGGATATTTTTTTTTTTACATTTGTGATTTTAGTCACAGCTGACCTTAGTGAAATATTTATGGGGAGCGTAGAGGCATTGGAGTGTCTCTTTCAGCATCATATGAGGATCAAATTCCTAATTATCAAGAATGCAAAATATATAAGGAGCTAAATTCAAAAATAAAGTTACAAAAAAGAAGAAATGATATGGACAATGCAATACTTTGCATATTATAATATATGAATTCATTACCTCATCTAAGTTCTTGCCAAAAATCTTGTTGTCTCCCTTAAATTTTTTACAATAACGTAAAAATTATTAAAAAATTAATAATTGAGATAACCAAATGATAGAATTGTAAAGAAAGAAAACAAATCTAATTTGAAATATAATGCAAATATCTTGAGCTTCTCTCCATAGAATTTTGAATCAACGAGGGAAGATAAACCAATTCAACTAGGAATCCACTTTGGATGGATTCCCCACCTATTCTTCCGTTCCACAGAATTCTACGAACTCAACTATTAAATAGAATATATGGGAGTATTTTGTTAAAACGAGTAGCTATCGTTGATATTAGTATGCTATTTTTCTCACATTTTGGAATTGGCATCTTCTTGTTGGAGATGCCATTACTAGTAGTGAAGCGTAGACTTGGTTTCTCTTCTCTTTATTCCTTTTTATTCGTCAGCGAATCCAAAAGATAGCCATCTAGGCCATGTTTAATGGGAAAATTAAGGAGAATTAGGAAAAATCCTCTCTCTCATGTTTCAATTTACACGATTAGAAAATAAGTGTTTTGCGTGTCCCATATTTTAAGAAAGGGTTAACGATATTAATAGCTCCTAAATTATACCTGTAGTACCACTTTATCCCTTGAATTTTTAACTTACATAATAATGGTCCATGAATTATATAATTGTTATAAGAATAATCTTTTTGTCATAGACTATTAAATATTTAACAAAAATAAGTTATTATAGAGTACACGGTTTTGTAACTATGATCAAGAATGAGATTCTAAATTTTTAACTTATACAGTAGACTACCAAAACTTATGCAATTATTACAGCAATGACTATTTTTTTTCTTTCACAAACTGTTAAATTTTTAATAGAAATGAGTCTTGTACAAAGCGCATAGCTTAGTAATTTTGGCTAAAAACAAAATTTTGACTCATAGAAGTAATAATGCCCAATTACACACTTTATCCGTGACTATTTCCTATTAATAAACTAATAGTTTGTGATAAAAAGATTATTATTATAACAATTACATAATTTAAAAGTCATTACTATGTAAGTTGAAAGATCGAGGGACAAAATAATATAATAAGTATAATTCAAGGACCACTACTATATTTAACCATTTAAGAAAAGTTTAGAAAGCAAAACACAATAAAACTACATTTTTTTCATCCAATTAAAATAGATTTCAAAATTACTTATATACCATTACTTTTGGTTTTGGCTATTAATATTTAAAAAATAAAAAATAGTAAAAAAACCAAGGACATTTTGAGGGATATTTGTAATACCTTTCTTTGCTTGGTGATGTTAGCTGTAATCATATTGCTAGATTAGGGAATATGGTGACTCATAACCTTTTTTTGCTCTGCATGGTGACTCATAACCTTTCCTATTTTAGTTTACACTCTGTTTCTAACGAAGTCTAGATTGATAAAACTCCATCTAACGTTTTTGGATTTGTACTAGATGATTTAGTTGAATAAAAGTACAAACTCATTCTCTTTGGGGGAAAAAAATATCTAAGAGCTTGTTTGGTAACTACTTATTTAAACAATTTTTTTTGTTTTTTTTATGGAAATACTTTTCAAAAGCATGTTTAGTAAAACTATTTTTGTTTTTTGTTTTTTTAATTTGACATCAAAATTTTCAAAATTTCTTACTTTCAAAATTTTTTGAACAATTTTTTAGAAAGGCTAGTATCAAAATTCAAACATATCTAGACTCACTTCACCATTTCTCACAATATTTTCTCTCTCATCACAATCTCTCTAGGCTCTTGAAAAAGTGGTATTTTTCAAAATAAATTTTTTAAAAGTGGTCAAAAAATAACTGTAAAACTGGTAAAATTTTTTGCAAAAACTTCCCAAAATATTTAGAAAAATAACACTTTTAAAAGTTTTATTTTGGAAATACCACATCTGAAATTTATTTAGATAAATACCATTTTTCTCTCTCCTTATTTTCCCTTATTACTCCCTTTTTTATTTTCATTTTTAAAAGTAAAAAATAATGGTTGCCAAATATGTTTTTATTTTTTATTTTAGAAAGCAAAAGGCAAAAACATTGTTACCAAACATATATTTCCTTTTGAAAATTAAAAACAAAATAAGAAAAAGTATTGTGTTTAAAAAAATAAAAAATAAAAAAATTACCAAACAGCACCTAATTAATTAAATTATTTTGATTTCAATTCCTAAATAGTTAATAGATGTATATGCACACTAAAAGAGGAATTGGGTTGGTTTCAAAACATATAAGCAAACAAAATATAGGAACTAAAGTCATTCCTTTTACGTTATTATTCATTTCTAAAACCTCTTAACACGTAAACATGTTCTAGTATTAGAGTAATACTAGCGGCACTTTCATTTTAAGAAAAAAAAAATACATATAACTTACACTAAATAGTGTGACATAATTTTCTCTCATATTTTATATTAAAGTAAGGTGCTTCTTTAATGAGAATCATTATATTTATCCATTGATGAATACTTTGATTTGGACCATTTGATTACGATCGAATGGCTATAATGAATTGAGTAATTATACTAAAAAAAATCTAATGTATTTAGTAATTTTTTAAATGTAGAAAATCATTTTTTTTTTATATGTTAGGTGACCTGTTTGTTACCTGCCCGAGTTGAATTTTTAAATCTAATTCTATTAATTCATTTCTAATAGTTAATTCTCATTTCATACATTGTTAATTTTGCTTCTCTGTTTGACAATGAAATTCTAAAAAAAAAAAATTCACTTGTATAAATCTAATTTAATTAAAAATTAACGAAAATACATGTTACGCGCTAACGTACTTTGAGTTGGATTTTCTTTTTTTTTTTTAACAAAATCTAGTTCTGTTAATTGATTGCTTTTTCTTTTTTTTTTTTCTTTTTTTTTTTCTGAAAGGAATAAAGGAAATTCTATAAAAGAGATAAATCATTTGTCACAAAATTGACAATACAACTAGGAATTTCTCCAAAACAAAATATAGAAGAGCTCAAAAAAGAGCTAAACTTAGCAAAAATAAGAGTAACTTTATATCCCGAACAAAGAACAAAATTACAAGAATCACCCGCTAATACTCAGAAGAGAATTAGTATCTTCAACAATAAGACCAGTCGCCCACAAGTGATTAGTCTTATTTCAAACGGTACGAATCGCATTAAGATATTCACTTTCTAAAACAGCAATAACTAAACCCGAATTAGCTGCGAAAAAGAGGCCTTTTGTCATAGCTAGCAGTTCAGCAGCAAAAGGATCGAAAATTCCCCTTCTTACAGTAAGCCACAATGACTCTACCCATCAAGTCACGAATAACAGCTCCTGTTCCTTCCTATACATCCGAGCTCCTCCGAAATGATGCATCAACATTAAGCTTCAAACATCCATCCTCAAGAGCCACTCAGTTTGATTAATAGATGGTTCAATTCGCAAGCAATACAGCTTGTTAGAACTCGAAAAGCGAAGTAGTTGCATAGTGAACCATAATAGATAGAGAGCTCAAAGCATGCTTTGTGTACTACTTGAAAGTAAAACAATGATCTAAACATGTTTCTAATATCATTGAAACATATAAACAATAAACTCGACTAACCTCCAGCTATTGAAAAACAGAGGAAAAAAATCGCGAAAAAATGGTCGGCCTGTTTCTCACACTTGCTCACTGTGAGTGATGGTGTGTGAATCAATGGTAAGCAGTGAGAGGACCTAAAATCCTATTTATAGAGGT
>JXTC01000022.1:1427793-1486595 GCA_002914845.1 Trema orientale
TTGCCTAATGAGTCTCTTTTGGTCTTAAAGACCCATTTACAGCCAATGGCCTTCGCCCCATTAGGCAACTCTACAAGATCCCAGACTCCGTTGCTCTTCATAGAATTCATTTCATCTTTCATGGCATCATGCCATAATTTAGATTCTTTGCAACTCATGGCTTGTAAAAATGTTTCAGGATCATTTTCGGCTCCAATGTCAGATTCTTGTAGATACACTATGTAATCACTAGGAATTGCTGATCTTCTTTCACGAGTAGATTTCTTTAAAGTTGGAACACTTTCTCCCTGAGGAGCTTGTGATTCAACTATTTCTTCAGAATCTTGAGGTAACTCCTGAACTTGTTGATCCACTGGAAGATTTTCAGCAAGTTGTGGATTTTCAGCAATTAGTTGTTCAACACCAATTTGAACTTGCGGTGTGCTATGAACTATCACCAATCTTTCTGATGATGTGGAAGGTTGAGTTTCTATATGATCATGAGCAGGAATTAAATCCCTGAACCAATCCCTCCCACTGATCATGTCATTTTCAAGAAACTTTGAGTTTCTTGATTCCACAATCCTAGTAGAGTGAGATGGACAATAAAACCTATAACCCTTAGACGTTTCAGCATAGCCAATGAAAAAACCACTAATTGTCCTTGGGTCCAACTTCTTTTCATGTGGGTTATATATCCTCACTTCAGATGGACAACCCCAAACACGCATATGTCGCAAACTCAGTTTCCAACCTTTCGACAATTCAAAAGGTGTCTTTGGGACAGCCTTAGTTGGAATACGGTTTAATATATACGCAGCCGTCTTTTGTGCTTCAGTCCAAAAAAATTTTGGAAGATTGGAATTGTTAAGCATACTTCGCACCATGTCCATGAGTGTTCGGTTCCTTCTTTCAGCAACACCATTCTGATCTGCAGAACCAGGTAAAGTGTGCTGGGCTACAATCCCATGTTGTTGAAGAAACTTAGCAAAAGGACCTGGTGCTTGTCCATTCTCAGTGTATCTACCATAATATTTACCACCTCTATCTGATCTCACTATTTTTATTTGTTTCTTGCATTGGTTCTCAACTTCAGCCTTAAAGACTTTGAAGACATCCAATGCTTCATGCTTGTTATGAAGCAAGTACACATACATGTATCGTGAGTAATCGTCAATAAAAGTGATGAAATATTTCTGACTAGGCATATCTGTGTCTGGACAACATATATCCGTATGTATGATTTCTAATATGTTCGAACTTCTATTGGCATTCTTCTTAGATTTGTTTGTTTGCTTATCCTTAATGCAGTCCACACAAATCTCAAAATCAGTATAATCTAGAGTACTAAGTACTCCGTCATTTACTAATCGCTTAATCATATCTATGGAGATATGACCTAATCTCCGATGCCATAACATAGAAGAGTCCTCATTAATATTACACCTCTTATTGCCAGTGTGAACATGCAAAGAACTATTAGTGGCTTCATTTTGTAAGTAAATACGATATAGACCATCAGATAAAATTATATTTCCAATATAATTTGATTTATTAAATAAACTAAATTTTTTGTCTTTAAAAGTAAAAGAAAAACCCAATGGAACAAGTCTAGAAACAGAAATTAAGTTTCGTGAGAAACTTGGTACATAAAAAGTTTTTTCCAAAACTAAGACAAAGCCACTGTTTAAGATAAGAGTGCATGTTCCTATTGCCTCCATATGTGAGCCCATCTTGTTGCATGATAAGATGCATAACTCACTTCCCACTGGTTTTCTTAGGTTTTGCATACCCTGTAAAGAGTTTGCAATATGGATTGTAGAACCAGAATCAATCCACTAGGTGTTAATATTAACATTAGCCATATTAGATTCATAACAAACAAATGAAGATAGATTACCTTTCTTCTCAAGCCACTTCTTAAATTTTGCACAATCTTTCTTCATGTGCCCCTTCTTTTTACAGATAAACACTTATTTTCCTTCTTAATATCAGTTTGAGGTAGTATTTTACCTTTCCCCTTCTGATTGGTCTTAGAAGTGGAAGCCTGAGATTTATCGGTTTTATCAACTTTGTTCTTCCCGCGGACTGTAGCCAACATTGCACTTTCACCCAATTCCATAACAAGCCTCTCCTTTTCTTGAACACACATGGTCATCAATTCATTTATGGACCATTTATCTTTATGTGTATTATAAGAGATCTTAAAAGGCCCGTACTGTTGAGGAAGGGTGTTCAGAATAAATTGCACCAGGAAGGACTCTGATATATCTACCTCTAGTTTCTTCAGTTGAGCCGTAATGTCCCACATTTGCATGATATGGTCACGCACACCCTTAACGGTTGTGAGACGGAGAGAAGAGAATTTTATAATTAGGGTGCTTGCTAAGGCCTTTTCTGAAGTGACGAACTGTTCGTCAATTGCTTTCAACAAGTCTCGGACTTTATCACACTGTTCGACAGAACCCCTAATACTAGCAGTAATTTTTGTCTTTATGAACATTACGCTGAGCCGATTGGATCTCTCACATCGCTCATATAGCGCAACTTCAGCAGGAGTGCTATTATCAGTTACTGCAGGTGGTTCTTCTTTCCTTATAGCATAATCTATGTCCATCCACCCCAAATGAAGGAGAATCCTTTCTTTCCATACCTTATAGTTGTCACCCCTAAGTTCTGGAATTTCTAGATGCATATCAGTATAACTAGCAGGTTGAGATACTGTAAAAAGTTCAAAAGACTTATATTAGAATTTGAGGCCTACATAACTTAATTGCATGTGTTACCAATGTAATACATGCACAAAACTATATCTAATAAAAATTGCCTGTGGGCTAAATTTTTTTTTTTAATAGATTATCTCATCTTTATGATAGAAATGTCAAATTATTTACTTAATGGGTACTTTCGAAATAATTTGATATTCTATCCTCAGTGACAAAACTACCAGATTTTGTACTAATTCATAATTCCTGTGGGTAAATTATGAAAATAATATGGTATTTTATCCTAGTTAATTATATGAATATAATAAAATTTCCTGTGGGATAAACTTTATTATATTAAGTATAATTAATTACAATTTTATGTCTTATTCTTTATGTGATCTTAAACTTAATATATAATTTTAATTAATTAAAAATGCTGTGGCTACTTTTTAATTAACTAAAATTATATTGACCACTAGACATTTATTATATTATGTTCCAGGCTCTACTTAATACCTAAGAACAATTATGCAGTATCGTGATAGGCATTTACCAAGAATACTCCCAGGATATTAGTCGGGCATTGCCTCATTAAAAACTAATTCCTTAGACAGAGTAGCGTTCCCAGGGAAACTAGTAGCACAATGGCTTATTCAGAACTAGTTTGTGTGGAACTTCTTCAGCTCATGCTTTCTCATGTCAACCCCATAATTGTTTATGAATTATTCATAACCTAATTGTCCACCTAAATAATTGTCTAAATTTATTTAGTGAACATTTTACAAGTCTTAATGTGCTAACAATAGGCACTTAACTAAAGTTTTATGTATAAAATCAAGTTTTTTATGAGAATAAACCAAAATTCCACAAATTCTAACAATATCTAAGCTAAAGGATATGTTACAATTTGTAAAACAAAATTTCCATAAAAATAAACATAAATTGCATAATTAAAACATAAATATTATGCACTAATATGATTTTATACATAAAATAATTCAATTCCATAAGCATGAAAAATATTTGCATATATATACATATTTTAATGTATAAACTTAATTTGAGCAACATGATAAAAATTCTCAACAAATAATTATTTATGTGCTAAAATAGCTTAAACAAATATTGCATGCATATAACAAAATTATACATACATATTCAGTAATTTTATCAATATGCCAATATCATACAAATTTCATTAATGAAATTAAGTTTCACAAAATAATATTCATTAAATACTAAAAATAAGAATATTATTATTAAGCACTAAACATTAATGAAATTAACACAAAGTATTGAAATTATGGCAAATTCTCACAAAAAACCGAATATTAAAATTCTGGAAAAATCTTTTTATTTTTTTTATTTTTTTTTTAAAAAAATTGGTGCCTAGAAACGACGTGTCGTTTTTCTAACCGAAGAGCCTCGTTTTGCAGTGTAAAAATGATAAGTCGTTTGAAGCTATCAGAGAAAAAAACGACAAGTCGTTTTAAGCAAAACGACGACTAAATATCTCAAGATAAACAACATGTCGTTTTTTGAACTTAATAAAACGACATGTCGTTTTGCCTAACGACAGAAACAAAACACCGAGTGTAAACGACATGTCGTTTTTTTAAAGCTGCAGAAAACGACATGTCGTTTCTAAAAACGACAGAGACGAAAATTGAAAAACGACATGTCGTTTTTCGTCGTCTTCAACCTCCAGCCGGGTCTTTTGACCCGTTTCGGACCCAGTTACGACCCGACTAGTTTTCAGCCCTCCGGACACCGATTTTAACGTTTAAAATTATGTAATTGTTAGAAAATCAGTTTCTTAATGATTTCTAACCTTAGTTTTCATCAAAAAATTCTAAAGAAGAAACTTGGATTTTGAAAAAAAATTTCGGGTATTTTTCCAGAAACTGAAACTAAACAAGGCAGAGGTATTTTAATGTGCTCTGATACCAAATGAAAGTAAAACAATAATCTAAACATGTTTCTAATATCATTGAAACATATAAACAATAAACTCGACTAACCTCCAGCCATTGAAAAACAGAAAAAAAAAATCGCGAAAAGATGGTCGGCCTGTTTCTCACACTTGCTCACTGTGAGTGATGGTGTGTGAATCAATGGTAAGCAGTGAGAGGACCTAAAATCCTATTTATAGAGGTTCTCCCATCAAGAACCTCTGAATTTTCAGTTTCATAAGCGAAACCGGTTACCACTTCTGAGCATCAATGGCCATCAAAGGTCATTTACTGTTGCTTTCCGTTGCACCATCATTATAGTAACGTTAAAACGTTACACTACTTTGTTCCTTTTTGACCAAACACATGGAAAGTAGTGTGGCAAAGGATTCAAATTCCTTTTTAGAGATTTTTCCAGCAAGAGATCGAAAGAACCACGACACATCGTCAATTGAATGCTTTTTTTTTTTTTAATTCTTATTGCATGCCTCATTAATTTTTATAATGCAGAAGATAATTAGTTACAAATAAAATTTAATTCGGATTAAAGATAATTAAATTAAAAAGTAAAAAGTAAAAAAGAAAATACATTGTAAAAAAAAGAATATTATAAATTAATTTTTTAAAATTCACATTACAATGCCTAAATTTAGAATATCAGTTAAAAAATGTAATAAAATCTGACAATTATATTCTATACACGAATGGAATTTATATTATTGGTAATTCAACATTTGAAAATTTTGAACAAATAAAAAAATTACATCATGCTTATGCCCAAAAAAAAAAACGCTATTTAAACTCCAAAAAAAAAAAAACATTTGCATTAATAATAATTCATATTAAAAAAAGTCGAAGAAACAAGAAAAGAGAAGAAAAAATATTGTATTTTGAGATATATTAAAGAGGAATATTTTTATTCCATTTTACACTTATTAAATTGAGTTTTCGTTTCATGAATTTGGATTAAAATGAAAATAAGTATATTTGACCTGCTATTACTAGGTCATTTTTCAGTTGATCAAAAGTACTCATCAATGGAGAAAAATAAAATACCCATTGAAAACTGACCTTTTAAAATAGGATTACATTGTTTAAAGTTATCCACATGAAAATTATGCCATATCTATTTCAATATATATATATATATAATATAATATCATTTGGTACAAATTATGGTTTAAAACTGAGTGTATTGCTAGCATTATTTCCAGAAAATGGTGGCAGTTAGTTTATGATATAAACAGTGAAAGCAAAGAATAGAAAGTGTACAGTGTTAACATACACTTTTGTCAATAATGAGATAAGTATTGCCACACTCTTTTTTTCTCTTCTCAGACCTTCAGTGTTTGCATCCTTCTCTAAATTTGAAAATTTTAAAAAATTCTTTTCCCACCATTTTGCAACTCATCCATTTCCAAATTTAATCTTTAATTATTTATAAGGTAACAATTTTATTTCCCATCACCTCTATTCAACTCCCTGTATATATCCACCTAATAAATATACACATTTTATATATTTGGTTTGAGAATATATATATATATATATCATTATTACTTCTCTAGAAAACGTGACAAAGAAGGATCATAGATAAATGGTATTAGGGTTGAAGGTTATATCAAAATTCTAGGGTTTTCCTATGAGGAAATTTAAGAAATTAAGCGATCTTTAAATCTTACTACTGCATTAACATATTTTCATTCAAATTAAATATATTTTTATTGATGATGAATGGTGGTATATTAACAGAATTAAAATGGAGAAGAGAAGACACAATCTAATATTGTGAGTATCAAAGGAAGAGAGAGATGATAATGAAGAATAAACGGAGAAATTAATAGACATTGAATTTTTTCATCAAAGGGGATAAATTGTGAAATAATTTTTTATTATGATTATTTTTTTTTAATCTTTTTGTTATTTCATCAAAGTTTATTTTAGTAACACAATTTATTTTATGAAAAAGGGTAGAAAGAGTAATTTAAAGGGTGACAATAAATAGAGATTTATAATGGTTCAGCAAAGTAAAGCCTACATCCACTGATATTTCGCTGAATATTTAATCTAATTACAATTTGACAGAGCTTTTGCCATTTAAATTCAATCTCCCCTTTCTGGTTCTTAATCTTCTATCTATCGAAGAGAATTAGTTTAACTATCAATATTGGGGTTAATTGAGCTAACTCCTATATTAATGTACAATGAATTGGATAATTCAACATAAATAATGGTCACGACTATCAGATTTGATGTAATGGATGACAATAAGTGCATGACTTAACAGAAGAAAAATTATTATGATTTAATTCAGACAAATTAGAGTGGGTGTCTACTTTATATTTTCTTAAATTTTAAAAATGTCTATTTTTTTTTTTTTGGGAAATATCTAAATCTATCAATTTTTAACTCAGCCTTTTAGCCAAACAGCTGAATTTTGGAAAACCGGGAAATTTTTCAAATAGTTAAAAAATGGCCGAATTTTGAAACTTATCTCAAAAAAAAAAAAGCGATTTTTCATATTTAATAAATCAAATTATATTGATTTATTTTTAAAAAATTAATGTATCAAAATAGATCAACTAAAAAATGATTATTCATAAAATAAGATTATAAAATGGTCATTCATTAAATATGTGTAAAAAGGTCATTTTTTAGCTTTATCTTAAAAAAGGACATTTCTTATAAATACTCTTTTGTTTTTTGGAAAAATGGAATTAAATTGGGAAAAGTTCATAAATACTTGTTTTTAAAATTATATTTTCATAAAATACCCGTTTTTATTTTTATTTCATAAATATCCGTTTTTATACCTTTTTCGGAGAAATATAGACCATCACTGTTTTACACATGAAATATATACCAGAGTATATATTTCATGCATTAAATGTATACCGTAGTCTACATTTCATGAATAAAACTTACACTAAAAATTGATACACATTTTAAAATGTATACAGTTCATATTTTACACATGAAATGTGTACCTCATGGATAAAATTTACATTGTAAATATGGATCACTCATATTTTTTATATGAAATGTGGACCATAAAAATGGGTATTTTTGAAAGAAGTTTTAAAAAAGGGTACTTTTGAAATGAGTTTTAAAACCAAAATTGATTATGCTATTGGGCCTATAGGAAAAGGACCAATTTAAATGTGAAAATTACACCCAATACCTATTTTTTAAAGTGCAATTTTTTGTGACAATACTTTAAGAAACTAAATCAAGTTTCAAATACTAAATAGTACTTCCCTAAAAAGAATAAATAAATAATACAAATAAATAATCCTTTTTGAAAAGAATTTGTCATGTTTTATAAGTGTTCAAAATAGTTTTGGAAGGAAAAAACCTGAAAATTTAAAAAGCTGTCAAAATCGTCAAAAACTGCGGCTTTTTTTTTCCTTCTTTTCGCCAAAAACTGCGGTATTGGGCTTGTAATTTATGTCCTTACTGACTATTCACCCAAGTTTCTCCATGCAATTGGCATTGGAGAAAATGACATGGGCAGAACTAACTTGGGCCAAAATTATTTTTCGTGCATTTTTACAAATGACATTTTTAGGCGTCTCAGGTATGTTTTTGACCCATGGTCAAGTACTTAAAAAATCATTATTTCTCTGTTAATAGGTGGAAATTTTGACGAAAATTCTCGTGTTTTGTAAAACTCAAAAATAATAGAACAACCGAAAGGTATTTATAAACCTTCTCCCAAAAAAGATAATGGTAGGTCCATTTCATTCTCAGGATTAGCTAACAAGCCTTCCTAGTACATATTTCTTTGTGCCATACTACGGATGAAGAGCTGCAATTATCATTTCTCATGAAGAGCTTTATTAGTCACTCACACCTTTATTGAAATGCCTTCTTTCTTGGGAGGAAAAACAATGTTCTTGTTTCCCGGGAAGGCGCTGCGAGAGATGTCGACCAGGGCCTTAAAACTGTATGGTTCGTGCATAGATAACTCAGACAGAACTTTCCTGTTCAGCTGGATGTTCTCCTTCATCAGCCCATGCATGAAATTGCCATAGTTAACCTGACAACAGACATCAATATTGTTTTTAATATATTTTTTACGAAACTAGGTGTATATTAACTGAAAAGATTGAAAAAAGAAAGAGGATAAGGAATACTAAAATAAAAAAGAACCAAAAGGTATATATAAAAGAAAACGGAACAATAAAATCAAAGCATACAGTTCCAACTTAAAAGAACCATAAATTTCTCTCTTCCAGAAAGGAAATCACTTCAAGAATTACAAAGGAGAATAGAGAGTAAAGCTGCCACTTCCCGACTTAAAACATGTATCGTCAATGGTCAGTTTGAGCAAAGAGTCAGTACGCCTAAGTAAACAAGCTTTGATGAAAAATGGCTAGTGCTCTTGCTTTCAAGTAAAACTTGCAACGGTGAGACAGGTTCTAAAAAGCATTTAACTAGATGTGCATTTCCCTTGAACTACTAGACCAATGAAACTAGGGTTTTCAACCTACGGATGAAATCGAGTGTCTGCGCAAATTACAATACTATGTGAAATAAGTGGGAACCCATCAATTCTGTTCACTGGTTCTAACAGAATTCTCCTGAATAAAATGCAAACTAAGCTTTTCCAGCAATATTATGAAATTAGTATACACAATTATGTTTGTGAATTGATGTCAACGCAGTAATTTACTATTTTATTTCTTTCTCTAACATATATTGGTTTCTCTCTTCCAATAATTTTGAATGTTTCCCCAAGGTTTTATATCGTACAATGTTATTTAACTGAAGGAGTAATTGATTAAATTTTTTGTATCATTTTAATGTTATTCCAAATAATGGACAAGGAACATATAAGAAATGCAAAAAAAGTACATGTATGAATCTTCAACAATAATCAATCACTTATTCAACAGAAAGCGTACCCCATGTTGGCGAGTGCCAGCATTTATGCGCTGGATCCAGAGGGAACGCATGTCCCGCTTCTTGTTTCGACGATCTCTGTACGAATACTGCAATGCCTTCTCCACCCTCTCTCTTGCTATTCTTATGCAATTCTTGGCCCTTCCCCGGAACCCCTTTGCTAACTTAAAAATCTTATCCTTGTTCATTGTTGAAACCTCCTTTGCCGCAGAAGCAAAGACACAATCACCTATAACAAGTCAAAATCAGTCACAAAATCTTGAGTTCCTTAGGTAGGATCCGAGCTTTGAGGCTATAAACCGCCAAGCCTGGTTTAGGTTGCAAGTGATTTATAATACTAATTAACTCTTAAGCTGCTAAACTAGTAGTCTATCATCTCAGCATTTTCTAATTTTCATTATTCAAATACAAGGGAAAAAAAAAAAGAAGCACATAGAAACAGAAATGACCATATTTTCGCTATAGCCTATAGGTAGTTAACCAATTAAACAAATCTAAACCTGAAAAGTGGTTTATTATGCATGAAATAAAATAATTATTTGAATCATGAAAATTAGAAAATGCTGAGGAAATAGACTACTAGTTTAGAAGCTTAAGGAAATCACTTGCAAGCTGCCTGTTCATTGGTCGGTAACCAACCATTTTAGCTCATACAGCAACCGATCCGCTCATTGATCGGTTTTCGATTTTCTCAACTAAACCAGTCCGCCAGTTCATTATCTACCAAACAGATCCAAATTGGATATCCTTCCAGGCCTCACAATTGGGTCATTTTTATAATTTTTGGGCTTCAATAATTTTCCTTTTTCTGAACTATTTTGGGCCAGAAATTGGTACGAAAAAAAACAGAATTTGAAAAGGTCCATATAAGCAACTAGTAATTACAATCCACAAAACCTGGTAATAAATTAAAAAAAAAAAAAATAGAACACAGATAAATATATAGACACTTTGCTAGTTTGCTTAGGAAACTCAAATTATTATCCCCTCGTCTTAAGTTTTTTCTTCTTTTTTTTTTTAATTTTAACATACAGATCAAAAAACAGAGACGATCAAACATCAAGTAAACATATATAAGCTCCTCTTAAGTAAACAAGAATACATAATTAAGAATTAGAGTTAAAATAAATCTAACGTAAATAAATGTATTTGATATATTCAATAAACCATAAACCACAAGGAAAAATGAAAAAAAAAAAAAACACCATAAACCATAACATCTATAAGCATAAGTTAATCAAACTGAGATTATGTTTCATAAGTCTCAATATACCATTTAAAAAAAAAAAAAAAAGTTGAAGTAATACTGTGAGCGATGAATAGACGAGCAGCGAGAAAGAGAGAGGTGATGATGAGACAAGCGAGAGAGCCAAGCAGATTGAGGGAGAGGTTGAGCGTCGTGAGAGGCAGATCGAGAGTTAGGACTTAGGGTGTAGAAAGAAGCAAGGGCAAAAGGAAAAAAAGGTTTGAGAGAGAAGGTGGGTGGTGGCCGTGGCCTTTGAGGGTGAGTGTGACACGAAATGAGTTAGGTTAAATTACGACCGTGGCCAGTTTGGCCAGTCTGAAACACCAAACTATAAACCAACCATAAACCAATCCACAATGTATAGGGGTGCTAATTCTTTCTCGGTTCGCATAGTTGTTTAAGCAGTTATTATATTCTCAATCATCAACTGGAAAACGATTTGGTGTGTCCAAGGGATAACGATTTACTAGTAAAGAAATAAATTAAGCACTGAATAAAACAATAATCTCGACCACCTTCTTAGTGGAACAACATAGCTGAATATAATGGGCACCCATAATCATAATCTCTTCCTACAATCAGTTAATGCAATAATCAGTTAACACAATGAGAGTTGGATGATGGGAGGGACTAAGATTCAGAGAAGAGAATCAAAACCTCACCTCAGAGGAAACGAGCGGAGCTGTGCTCGAGCAGAGCCGACGGCGTCGAGCTTGAGAGAGACCGGCGGCCTCGAGCTTGAGAGAAACACGGCAACTGGCAACTTGGCGAGTGACTGAGAGAGAGAGGGCCGAAATCCAAAAGCCAAAGGGGAGAGTGGGACTGGAGGGGAGAGTGAGTATGGTTGACCCAATGAGAGTGGGAGTGTTCAGTGTGGGACGGCGACACCGAGAGGAAACAAAACGAGAGTGAGTGGGGAAAGGAAGAGACTATCGGACTAATGTAAAATGAAACCCTAACATGCTGAGGGATGCTGCTTAACCATTTTTTCGCCCAAAAATCAGCTAACTTCAAAAGTTTATATAATTAAATGTCTCCAATTTACCAATTTACTTGAGAGTCCTACTCCATTTTTTTCTCTTCTCGCTCTTCGAATTAAATCTCCGTAAAGTTCTGAAATTTTTTTTTACACACCTTTCTATTTTTTTTTTTTTTAAGTACAAAAATATCCCAAGGGAAATATTTTTTTTTTAAAAAAATCTTTTCACACCATTCTAATAATTTACTACCCATTACAATTTAAGAACTCATTTTTTTCCTTGTTTATCTTGTTCTCCATTTATAATTATATTGTTTTTCTAGTATATTTAAGAAGAAGTAGGAGTCACTGATTTGAAATTCATAGTACGAATAAAGATTTTACAATAAAAAATCACAGGGGATCCAAGATAAAATTCAAATTTATATATAAAAAATTAAAATTTTTGTGAGATATTGATCTAACGAAAGAAGAGAGTGTCGCTACAAAGAGAAAAATTGCCAAAAAAAAAAAAAAAAGAAGGAATAAATGATTTATCCTTAAATAATATATATATAATACACATTCTATTAATTAGGATAATATGTATATAAATTATCTTTTTTAAAAAATGTATATTATATAAATCGGATCAAAAAATCACATATGTTATATGATTTATTCTTTAAAAAAATAATTGTACGATTAAGAAATTACATATACTTTATATGAATTCTCTTAACGAAAAAAAAATTAAGATTTAAAAATGCATTTATGAATGAAGTTAAGGGGTAAAAAAAATCAAGTCAAAGGGTTAAAAAAAATCAATCTCTTAGGACTACTGTGTTTTTCATTGTAATCAAAATTATTGACAGAATAAAATCTTTGATTCTATAATTTATCATAGAAATCAAACCATATAAATTAAATTTTGATTTCTTTGATCTGACATAATTTTTGTAAATGATATATTTCGTATGTGAGAAGTGTGCTAAGAATTATTCTTCTATTATTTAATAATATATGAGATTACTTATGTCAATTTACAAGAGGATATTTTCGGGAATAACTAATTAATTAAAAGGGGGGTGAGAAGAAAAAAAATGGGGATGCCAATAGAGCCACCATTTACTTAATCACAAAAATAAAAATATAACATATTTTACAATTAAAATTTAAAAAAAAATAATCATTTAGCTGTAACTTTTAAAATATAAATATCTACTTATCCAATTAAAAAATTGATCATTTTTTTTTTACACGTAGGTTAAATGGGCTAGATTAAGCAAAGTGGGCTAGGATGGGCCTAGATTTGTCATTAGAATCAATTCGGCCTAACGATATATAAATATATAAATATGTATATATATATATTTAAAAGAATATATATAGTTCCTAATTTGATAGGTATTTTTTTTTCCCTATCTATATGTATTTTTTTAGCCATTGGATCATAATTTAACAGCTACCATAATTTGAGTAGTTGGAAAAAAATAATAAAAATTAATACTCACTTTTCATTTTATCTTCTTTTTTTTTATGTAAAAAGATTGGAGTTTTACATTTATATTCAGTTATGCATTTAAATATGTTTGGCTACAATAAAAGAACAAGAGTGAGTCCAATAAAATATTTAACACATCTCAAAATGTTACTTTGACCATAAAGCTTGGGAGACAATTCCAAAAATGAAAAAAATTTGAGGGAGATGATATTTCTTCTTTTTGTTTTTCTGTTTCTTTTATCCCTCCTTTAATAAATAGAGTACTTTCTACTTTTTTGAGAGAATAGAAAATGCTAAAAAAATGTATTATATTTAGGGATTTATTATGAAAAATAGGCTCATTCATAAATATTTTCAAAATTAATCCTTATTACCATATCATACATCTAAAATTATTTGGATGCCACATTCTCTAACAAACTCTAAAATATATTATTCTTCAATACCCAATTCTCCAATAAACCCCTATCTAGCTCCTACCACAACCATAACCTGTAACACTCAGCCACCATCACCACAGATCCCGATCCTGTCCTCCATTTGACTGGGATTGAAAATTTTTTATTGTAGTCGAATTTGTTCTTTCAGCAATCCCGACTGTTTCGACTAGTGACTCGACTTTAGTCGAAAAATTTCGAGTTTGGTCTAACATGATTGGGCACCTTTCCGTCATTAGCTCATTCTTTTGCCTTTTTCAGTATGGTCAAAAATTTTCGGCCGATGTTGAGTTAAGGGTAATTTTAAAATTCTGAATCTTTTAATAAATAAGTGTCTTAATTTGGTAAATGATTTATAATTTATCCCCTTAAAGAAGATCGAAATTGATAATCATTTAAGTTAATTAGGTAATATAGGTTTTTTTTTGCTACTATTCCAAAAATTTAAAATTTATAGGCATTTTGCATAGGTTTTATGGCACAAATGGTCCCTAAACTATCTACCTTGTGGTAATTTGATCCTCAAAATTTCAATTATGACAATTAAGCCCCTGAATTTTCCAATTTGAAGTAATTTGGTCTTTGAATTATTTAAATTGTAACATTCTGCTAAATTTCTGATGAAAAACACATATTAGGAGCACGTTGCAGCATCTATAAGTATTATTTAAAGAAAAATAAACTAAATAAAATGATTTTGAGAGAATAAAAGATATATTATTTGTATTTTTTAAGGTTCTTATATCTGCAAATTTAGAAAAAAATTTTATATGATTATTCATTTTTATACTTGAAATTTCTAAATTATTTTTCAAATATATTTGAAGATGCCACCACGTGCTCCTCACGTATGTTTTTTGTCAAAAATTTAATAGCATGCTACAATTTGGACAGTCCAGGAATCAAATTGCTACAAATTGGAAAATTCAATGGCTTAATTGCTACAATTGAAACTTTAAGGACCAAATTGCCACGTGTTGGATACTTTAGGGACCATTTGTGCCATTAAACCTTTTGCATAAAACGACACGTAGTTTATCTGCGAGCCACACTCCACTCCCAACAGGGGCTACTATTATCCATCACGGCCTCTAGACTTGGTTTCTGCATTTTAGCTTGAGAAAGAATGCAGCGGCAGCTTCCGGTTCGGCTCATCAAGTCTCTTGCTGTTGCTTCATTGCCACCCACCTCTACACTCCAAGAACTTGCTTTTTCTCACCACCCCAAAGGTCTTTTTTTTTTTTTTTTCAAAAAAAAAAAAAGCAATTCTTTCTCAGTTTTTATTGTTACGCTTCCAATGTATGTGCATATGTATGTTTCCCTTTTTTCTGTTAAGGAATGAATTTTTTGGCTTCTGGGTCTGTCTCAAATTTCATTTAGTATCTACAAGTAGAGACATTTGAGATTTGACTCTGTTTGGAACTTCGTATTTCATTGGGCCAATGGTGAAACTCTTCTGGGATTTTTTAATTTTTGATTTTTTGCTTTACTTTTTGGATGTGAATGAATGTAATGTATTTGAAAATTTTGATGAGTACTTCTTTTTTTTTTAATATTGATATTTACGCGCTTGGATGTTGAGTAAATGTTGGAAATGAGAAAATTATGTAAGTGTTAAAATTTAGACTAGTTCATTCATTTCCAATCGATAACAAGTATTTAAAAATGTTATTTTATCTTTCAGAATGTGCTTTTATCCATTTAGAAAATGAACATTCAGTTTTGGGTTTAAAATGACTCCACATAGCTAAATTGAAACACAAGAAGCCGGCAGAGAAGAGTTTACTTTTGAGCTGTGAATTATTTAGAAAACGGAAACATTGGACAACAGAATCATTCATCATGTAATCTTGTCAGAGTCCCTTTCTAATTTTGTCTTCATTGTAGATTATCACCTCGAAACAGTGGTTTGAAAAATTCGTGTGGCATCTTCCCCTTGAAACCCTCGTATCTTTCACAAATAGTTGTAGATCATTTAGTTACTTGTAAGTTCTAACCTAATTCATCAATGCGGAAACAGAAAATCATGGCTTATGTAACTTTTAGAAGTCCTCTGAAGATTGGCTTTTTAAAACTGTGAATAAAATTGTTGAAGTCCCCACATTATAATTGTTCTCATTCTTAATTATGTCATGGTAAAATGCTAACAAAAGCCAAGCCATCATTTAGCATATGGCTGAATATTTTGTGAAAGCATCCGGATTCGACAGACCGACAAAACTCTGGGCCATTTCATTTGAGTCCCCATTATTGAATGGAATTACCGAACAGATTGCTTTTGCTGTTGGTTTGTTTAACTTATCACCTAACGTTTCTAGGTAGATTTTTCTTTTGACTTAAATTTGATCTTGAAGCATGCAAATAGTCTTGTTTTGGTGAGACAATAGGTCCATATGTTTTTTCATGCTGTTAGGACTGCTACTACAAATTTGTGCTACCAGTATTGTCTTCTTTATGTCTTAACTTGACCAAAGGCTTCTGGCAACTTCGTACTTAACATTAGTCAACATTTTCCAGATTTCCTTAACCTTATATTATCTCGGATAGTTAGGTGTGGCAAAAGTTGTACTGAAGAAAGGGAAGACACAACTCTTCAAGGATGGAAGCCCGATGGTTTACAGTGGAGCAGTTGATAGAATAATTGGTAGACCGCCACCAGGGACTGGAGATATGGTCCTGGTAGCTGATGGGGAGACAAAACCTATTGGATGGGGCATGTATAATTCTGCCTCCATGTTCTGTGTTCGATTAATGCAGCTGGAAGAAGAAGCAAGAAGGTATTACTTTATTTAAGGGCTTACTAACACAAGATTATCTCCTCCTCATTCCATTTTTGATGTCGTAGTCTGTATAATGTAGAGATCCTTCATGTGCATTGAACATGGTGAAACTGCTTGAAACAAGAATTGAAGAAGCCATAGGGTTACGTAAGAGCTTGGGGCTTCCTTCAGCCAAAACAAATGCTTATCGACTTGTGAATAGTGAAGGCGACAGGTATTCATCCCCAATGTGTTCATCAGTAATGTCTCTTACCCCTTTAAGCACGGTATTTCCTGTCTAAAAAGAAATTATTGCAGCGCAAATATTTATTGAATCTTGTTAGTTACTCTGGATGTGAAGTCCAACTGGATTGGACCTAGTGTATTGCAAAAAACAATTTAAAACCTATGTTCTTTATCTGAAAGGAAAAAGATGTTCCGAACTATAAAAAATTTATATGGGTAAAAGCAAAGAATAATAGAAGACATGAGAAAACAAGGAAAACATCAATTATGTGTGCAGATTCATAGTTTTTTTGGTTTTTTTCTTTTTCTTTTTTGGTTGATAATTTTAGTTTGACAATGTTATACTTTTGGACTCCTTAGATTCACCTTTGTTTGTTTGATTTTAGACTGAACATGCTAGTTCACTTATTTACAATGTCAATACTTTACACAGATTGTCAGGACTAATTGTTGATGTCTTTGGGGATATAGCTGTAATAGCATCATCAGCTGCTTGGGTGGAAAAGTACAAACCAGAAATAGAGGCCTGTATCAGTAGAATTAGTGAAATTAATCACTTAAACTGGAGACCATCTGTTGAAATTTTAAAAGAAGAAGGATTGGATGTGTCAAATTTGAAGGAAATGCAGTCGTTAACTTGTCCTCGCAGAACAAAGGTAGGAAGTTCTTTTGAACAATACTTAACATCCACTTCATTTTCCTTTTGGTATTAGTTATGCCTCAATCTGGTGATCCAAACTCACCTCAGTAGACTCTTGCCTTAGTAGTACAAAACTACAAATCACTCCAAGTATCTTCTCAAAAACATACCTTTACTTATTTTGTTTGAGAAATCAATGCCATTTCTTGTCAACCATCAACCATTGTGTTATTATAATGGAACACCTGGTCTCGCTACACACATCACCTACTAGGTGTTTTTATTGTATATCTAATTGAGAAGGTCAGAAGGTGATCAACCTGGACCTTTCTGCACAAATATATGTTCTTGAATGCCAAAATTGCAGTTCTTACTCTATGGGTCTTTTGATACTTATCTCTTTTTTTCCCATCGACAGAATAATATCTTTTAGACAATACGGGCCCGTTTGAGATATTTTTTACTTCTTGAAGTAAAAGTTCAAAAAAGATCTTCATAGAAAAGCTTAGTGGGTTCATGTTTCATTAAAAGGTCTTCTAATTAGAAAAAGATCTTTTGACAATTCATCTAAACACTCCCCCAAAAGTAACTTTTGAGCCCCAAAAGATCTTTGAAAGCCATGCCAAACAGGCCCTCATCTATTTCTTTTATTTTTCTTTTTAACTTAGAATAAAATATTCAGATATCTTTTTGTATTTGTAGTAGTTCAATTGTTTTTCTTTGTTTGGATTTTGTTTTTTGGATTTTTTTTGGGTATGTTTTTACGAGAAACTGTGCTTTTAGAACCACCTTGCTGGCTTGACTGAGAACCCTTTTGAGCATCTTAATCTTATTATATATATGCTAATACTATGTATGGACTCCAAGCTGTAGGAAGTGATAGTGCTTTAAGAAGTGGAAGCATCTTGTTAGTGAAAGCAGTTAGTTTTGGATAAGTTGGGCGTATAAGGAGGGGAGTACCCCTCCTGAAACCTGGAGCTAGAGGGGCTTTTCTCTGTATGCACGAGTATTCAGTGCAGTAATTTTGGTTAGGCGAAGACTGATACATAATTTAAGGTAGTGACGATCATGCAGACACTCTTTTCTTGTCTGCACCGTACTTCTTTAGAAGATTTATCCATCCAGACTCGTCTTAAAATTATGAAAAAGAGAAAAAGAAAAATTATTTTTTCCTCTATAACATAAAGGCATGCATCTTATTCCATCATTAGCTGATCCCAGATGTGCAATCAATTTATCATTTTCTTTGTTTTGCTTCTTTTTCTTTCTGACATAGCTTAGAATCTTTGGAAATACCCTAAAGCAGCAATTATTATACTACCAGTAAGATGTTTTAATTTTTTGAGGCCATCTTGTTTTCTATTTAGGTAACAGAAAATGGGATTTGCTATGCAATTTCACTAGAAGGGCAGAAAACTGGATTTTATGCTGATCAGCGTGAGAATCGTCAATTCATATCAACAATTTCAGATGGTCAGAAGGTGCTTGATATTTGCTGCTACAGTGGTGGTTTTGCTCTAAATGCAGCACGAGGAGGTGCCAATAATGTCACTGGTATTAGTTAATACCTTTTTTTTTTTTTTTTCCCGGTTTCTCGTGAAGTCGTCCTTATTCCCTAATGCCTACTAATGCCATGGCATATGTTGTAAAGAAATTAGCTACGCTTACGAGTTAGTCTGGAATTATGCTGCTTACATAACAATAACCGAAGTGTACATCTGTTTGGATTCATCTAATGTGAACCGTCATTAATTTTATTGGCATTAAGTTCTCTATATGTCCTATGTCCCAATTTGATCCTTGAATCATCCTTTTTGCATGTAACGTTTTTGTATAATATCACAATTGGAACATAGGCACTAGCTGTTATTAGTTAAGGTTTTGTTTGTAAGCAGAATTATTAAACAAGAGCCGTCAACAAAGTGTTTGAAAAAGATTCAAAAGATAAGTGGCACATGCATTTTCTATGATGTTAAAGGAGCAACCTGATGTCTGAAGGAAATTTTTCACGTAAACTTTTCTGTGTTTCAAATTTGATTCTAATAGGTCTCTGGATTTCAATAAAAAGGGAATAAATTAGGTGCTCCTTTTAGGGCTAAATAAGTTTCTTACTGTTTCTATTCTCAGGTGTTGATTCATCATTGCCAGCTCTAGAGTTGGCGAAGGAAAATATTGTTCTTAACAACATGGATCCCGGAAGAATATCATTTTTAAGGCAAGATGCAACTGAATTCATGAAGGATGCTCTGTCCAGAAATGAATCGTGGGATATTGTCATTTTAGATCCTCCTAAACTAGCACCACGAAAACAGGTAAAATTTCATCTGTTTTGTGTCTTCTCATGATAACTTGTGTACATCTCTGTTATATCTAGTGTGAAAAGCGTTTTTCTTCACTATCTTGGATTATTCGAGGAGAACATAGCAGACCGAAAGAAAATATTTAAATGCACATGGACCAAGATGATCAATGCTGAAATGGAAAGGATTGCTATGAAAAGGTCCTTGAGTTGCTTTTCCTTACAAGTGATACTCTTTTAAGTAAATAAACAAAACACTAACATGGAGTAGTTCTTGTCATCTTACTATCTATTTTATTTCAACGGATTAGTTGAGAAGTAAAAGGGTTATCTTGTTTTTGTTCTCTTCTCCGCATTAGAACAGCATTTAAACAGAGAAACTTTTTTGGGAGTTCCAGTGGAAATTTCAAGGGCCATCTTAAGACGAAAATCGGAAACATTCAATTTTGATAGTTTACTGAAAACCTCTAATTTCATCTTCTCGTGGATACCATAGATGTGTGATTCTTGATGTTACTATCTGTCATGTATATTTCTTGGTGTCCCGAGTAAACGAGTTGTGCCTCCCCTTTGGAAATTGGAAGCACAGCTTGATTCCTTTCTGCACATTTAAGCTGTTAAGAATTTTTACTGCTACTTTATGGATTGGTTCTGAATCCAGGTTTTGCATAGCGCATCAGGCATGTATAGAACGTTAAATTCATTGGCAATGAGATTGACAAAGAGAGGAGGTCTTCTTATGACGTGTTCGTGTTCCGGAGCCATGACCCAAAGTGGGATGTTCTTGCGGATTCTCCAGGCAAGTCATCTTTTGCACTCTTTAAATCAATTTAAAACAAAGTTTTAAGACGACTTGACATACATACTGAGGGCATGTAAGTTCGTTGTTTTATTTGGTTGTCAAGAAACTATCAGCTAAACTCTAGCCGGTCATTTGATAAGATATGAATAAATGACCGAATAGAAAGAATTTTTCTAACCTGTTGTTATGTTCACTTTGTAATGGTTCCAATCGAATGCATAAAAGAATCTCTTACACTAATCATTTTAATGCAAATCGATAAGTGCAAAGGAAAATTTGCCCTCAATGATTTTTACCCCATGAGAAAGAAACCATTACTTAAAAACATTTCTTTTTCAGTTTCTCAGTTTCCCGAGAAAATACAAGAAACAGTTCTTGTTTCTTTTTTTTCCTTCAAAATAGAAAATGGCGTCACACAAACTGAAAATAAAGTGTTTTTTTTCTCCTTTTTCAGAGTGCTGCATCAATGGCGGGAAGAAGAATTACGATACTGAGACAAGCCGGAGCCGCATGTGACCATCCTATTGACCCGGCTTATCCAGAAGGCACATACCTCTCTAATATCCTACTCAGAGTGCTTTGAAGATCATTTATCTATGCCCATATCATGTTTTCATCACAGCTTGATCCATAATTGAAAATAACCGAAAGTGTATTTAATAAGTATACACTACCCTGGATTTATACACGAAAGCTTTTTGATGTCATCATCTCAAAGAAAAGGAGGGCAAAAAATAAAATAAAATAAATCAATTCCAGCTGCAGAGTAAAAGGATTCTTAAACTTGCATGCACCGGTCACCTTTTAGATATTACACATAAAATTACACGGAAAGGTTTGAATTTTGCTTAAGCCAAACCATCTGAGGTGGTTCCAAAAACTTAGTGCCCTCCAGGATTTCTGTTCCATGACAAATATGAAGGATCCCCAAGTTGCCTGGAGAGAGAGAGAGGACCAAGAAAATCAGTCGATTAATCCTGTTGCCTACAAAGTATTTAATTTTGGGGGAAAAAAAGCATTTATTCTCATCCAACCAACACTTTACTAATTCAAGTTAAATCAAGTTATTGAAAGAAAGTAAAAACATTTGAGAATTATTTTAAAGTAATTTATCTTTGTTTACATGAAACAGGACCCTAAAAATGCAGGGTCAACGGCGATATGATTACTTTCAGACTAAACTAGCATCTGAGGCTAAAGGCAAACCGGGTCTTTCCATTTTGACCAATACTATTACCCAATTTAGACCTGATCAAGCAGCTCATACAAAAGTGTGAAGAAGAGTAGAGCTGACTAAAATTAAATTCTTTCTTAAGAGCCATTACAACGTTAGAACACATGCTGACACTAAATCATCACTATAAGCAACAACTTATAATAAGCAGTAAAGATAAGCCATTGAGAGCCTTATTCTTTAAACTCACGCAAGGCAAGGTAAATTAGACAAGTAGAGTTGTTTTACCTTGGCTTTATAAGATATACAACCGTGAAAGCCATAGCTAAGAAGAAGCACAGCCCGCCAACAGTGAGGTAAGCTATACCCATAAAGTCGTTTTTGCCACCAAGCCAACTAGTAGTAGACAGCACAAGCTTCTTCTTTCCATTAAAACTGTAAGTGTTGTAGTTGTTCTTCAATGTCACATGTATGACATCATTAGCCTCTAGGTCTGTCTCTATTTTCCCATACAACTTTCTAAAAGTTGGCAGAGCAGCAGTTCGCATCCAAACGATAAGGTCCTCTTGCTTGCTCAACTGTTGAACAAAACATGTTTGACAAGGTTAGCACTTGCCCTGTTAGAGAAAGACATCTTAATTTCTTAAAAAGAACATACACAAACCACAGGTCAATAAACAGGAAGAAAAGGAAAAGAAACCCATAGAAAGGAGGAAACAAGTCAAAACATTAGTTACGTCATTTCTCAAGTAATTCACACTGCATGATCTCAGGTAAATGGCATCACAAGAAGAAAGCGGGGAAAGTTAACTCTGATTAGAAAGCACTTCGTAGTAGAACAAACGTCAACTCCCCCAAATAAGTTTGCACTTGCTTTTTGATAGACCTTAAAAGCAGGGATAACCGATCCATAGCTGTTGGAGAATATATAGTTTGTTGATGCTTCTGAAACATCTCACTACAAGATGTAAACACATAGTAGATATACATAATAGGGAATTCTTTGATTTTTCAAATGGCCAATACTACGTTAGAAGAGGTTATGTCGCTACTCGTAACAGTAGAATCTTCACACTTTTCAAATTTGAACATAAAATAGAATTTTCTGATTTCCAACTAAATGTCTCCAGAGTTAATTTGTTCAATGAACTTTTAACAGAGAGAAATTATTCTTACAGATAAAACTGGAATTTTGCTTTGATAAAGCACAAAAGTAATTCATTCCTTTCTGGTCTTAAACCATGGACAATAACGAAACAACAAAATTCTTTGATTATTCAAATGGCCAAAATTTCGTTAGAAGAGGTTATGTCGCAACTAGTAACAGTAAAATCTTCACACTTTTCAAATTTGAACAGAAAATAGAATGTTCTGATTTCCAACTAAATGTCTCCAGATTTAATTTGTTCAATAAACTTTTAACAGAGAAATTATTCTTACAGATAAAACTGGACTTTTTCTTTGATAAAGCACAAGAGTAATTCATTCCTTTCTGGTCTTAAACCATGGACAATAACGAAATAACAACAATTCTAAAGAAGTGGAAAAAGCTTACTGGTATGCTGCTATCAAGATCTGCACCGCCTTTAAGAGTTCCATTCTGAAAGTTCCTCGGAAAGACTTTATCCCCAAATTTGTGCTCCCTATCACTCTTCCACGAGATATCCTTCTTGTTCACTGCCAATTGTTGGTTCCCACGGGAAAAGCTATAGGTATCATTGAACAAGCTCCAAGCAATTAGACCGCAAGGCACAATTGGCTGCCGATCCTTGGTATAATCTTCAGGCTTACAAGTGCTTACCGCACTCGCATCGCTTGGATCTCTCAACTGTTGATCGCTTCGGCTCTTAACATACCTAAATTATGAAAATACAAAACTGGAATCAATGATGTAATTCAAAAAAATACTGAAGTTTCTTCGAACCTCTATAGCAAGGGCACACACATAAAATAATAAAATGGGAAGAATGCAACATAACAAAAGATGTTACACAAGATATAGAAAGTGATCATAATACCCACAGAACATATAAGGATTAGCTTTCACAAACTCCCCCAAATTATGGCCAGTTTATCAATATGTCCAACAAATTTTAGAATGTGGCATCTGTTCCCCTAAGATGGGATACACAGCTACCAATCACATACCAAATGCTAACATTGAAAGAGAAATAACTACTACTTTCTTTGGGCCCAAGTCAGGGTACTAATACCATACTCAAGGACCCTGGTATATCTACTCTCATGCTCCATAGATGGCCCAAAGAAAAGAAAAAAACAATAAAACGGAAAAACAAATATGCGTGTGTGTGTATATATATATATATATATATATATGCACACACGAGAAATGAAGGCTTACATCAATCTATGCAAGCAACCCACATAAATATTTAGCACACAAATATCTTACTTATACAATCTATGAAATCAACCATTCTTGCACAATTATCTTATATATCCCAGAAATCCCCGAACCCACATAGCAGGCAGGGTCGAGATCAAAACTGGAAACCTCTATGAAGTTTGTAATCTTTCTGAAGCATGAAAATTGTGGTCATTCGGAAGGGTTCTCAGTAATTAAATCTCAAACCATTAAGCACAAGCCGTAGGCCTGATCATTCAACTAACCTCAAGCATGAAAGTTGTGGTTATTCGGACGGGTTCTCAGTAATTAAATCTCAAACCATTTAAGCACAAGCCATAGGCCTGCTCAGTCAACTAACCTCTCAAGTTTTGCACAATCATATTATGCAAATGAAGGTTTTGGAAAGACAGAAGTATTAAAGTATATACCTGCGGTGATTCTGGTAGAAATTATCAAGCTGATAATAAACATATATAGGCTTCTTCATACGCTTTGGCACCTTCAAGGAAAAACAAGGAGAAAAGATAATATCATCAATTCATAGCTAATAGACTAGAATCATTAGTTCTTTGTTAGCAAAATGATCTTGCTTTACATCTATCACAGAATTCGCAGGACATGAATCCCAAGTGACTACCACGACTGCTAATGGTAAATAACCATTCACTGCATCAACAATGACAGTGCTCTAAAAACTTATGCAAAGAGGAAACATACTGTTATTGTTCTGTTGCACAATTTATCTCCAGGGCTTTGAATGAATTTGACCTTATCACTTCTAAAGCTTTCAGGGACGCAATCAGTTTCATATCGGTCAACAATTTCAACAACCTGTTAGAAAGGTATTTCCCAATTAACAACTACGCAACTAGAAATTCTAAGAATAAATTAAAGAACGCAAAAGATTTAAATTTAGTCGGATATACATCTCGCGAAGCAAAGAGGGAAGCAACTCCAATGGGGATGAAGACAATGCTGACAAGCATGAAGGCTGAAATCACCTGCAAAAATGTACCGATTCACACACAGCCCAAATTCAATGAATTTGTTTACCTGGCCTGTACATAACACTACTAGACTATCATCATAAAATAAATAAATAAATAGAAATCTTACCCATCTTGGTGTAAGAATAGGCTTGCATGCTGGAAGTTCCTGCTGAGTAAATCTCGAATCTGTGAATTTACGAAGTAGGATCCTTTTCAGCTGTTAAAAGTTAAAAAAACGGCCTCATAAAAGTAAATCTGTCATTTATTTTAACTATTTAGAAAATGCATAACTTCTATTTGTCTATTAGCTCATTTAATTTCTTTTCTTTAATTGAGTTCAGCATTGACTAAGATTAATAATATGAAAAACAGATAAACAAATAATACATCAGCAACATGGCACGAGAAGGGTTGACCTTAATTCATATGCACACATCGCTAAAGGATAATACAACCTGATCTTATTGGAAAGAGCATGCAAATAAAAGAATAGAAGGACTTAACCATTTCAATACAATACCCATAATAGTTCATGCATTGAGTCCAAACTTACCCTAAACATAGATTTACATCAAATAGAAATCATTAAAACTAAACATGATTGCCAAGTCTAGTTCCAAACTACAATCTTTAGCTATGCAGAAATTTCAGAGTGCTGAGGATTAACAAGTGCAAATACTTTCTCAGGAACATGCCATGATCACTTCTAATTCTTATTCTCTTCCAGACTCTATCCTACATAGGACAATTTGATCCCAAATTAGATACCCAAAAATGGAAACCCCAACAAAAATAAAAAGCCATATTCATGGTTAAAAAAACAAAACACAACGTTTAGAAGAAAGAAAATTTAACAACCCGAAAAACCCAAAAGCATATATTAGCATCTGAGAGCCTTAATAAGATTGCCAAGACTAAAATTCAAGAACACCCATAAAAAAAAATTGCAAAAATATGAAAACAAGGAAAATACAAAAAAGCAAATAAAAAGAAAATCTGAAAATGGGTACAAGTCAAAAATAAATAAAGAGATTGGAAAATTTACATTTTGGTCGCTTTGAATTTCTTCTGGTAGCTGATGAATCGGCCGATCCAGCAGCGGCTGAGCTCGAAGTCGCGGTATTCGAACTCATCAGAGAAAAACTCTGTAATCCAAGTTAAATTCTTCGATCTTAAACAAAACCCAGAAGATGATGATGATGATGATGCGAACGTAGAGAGAGAGAGAGAGAGAGAGAGAGAGGGTTATTGGAATTTGAGGGCAATGGCGGTTCTGTAAAATAAGGGGTTTTGAGTTTTGACTTTGGAAAGGTAAAGGGAAATGAGAGACGATGTTTCTCTCTCTTCTCTCTCTCTCTCTCTCTCTCTCTTTCGCCTATTCAGGGCGGCCGGCCACCCTCTCTCTTTCTAGAAGGAAAGAAATTATTATTAAATTTTTTAGAGAGAGAACGGAAGAAACAAAGACCATTGAATTGAATTTGAAATGTCAAACACCTATTCGAGGAGACTCTCTCACTCACACGCTTTCTAAACTTGATTTTCTTATATATCGAAAAATTTTCATTCTTGACAAATTCATCATTTTATTTTTATTTTTTTCATTTGAGCTTTAGCCTTTAGGTCATATTTGGCAAGAATTTCTCTTTTTGACTAGAAATTTGGTAAGGAATTTTAAATAACACGTTGTCAACAATCGTATAAACATCGCAATTGTAAAAACAATCCTAACACCATCTCCAATCCAAAATGCTAAATTAAAATGGCATGCTAATATTATATTGGAAATGACTTGTTAAATTTAGTCTACATTTTTTAAGTTTTACTACAATGGATGCATATTTAAAAAAAATACTATTTTATATTTAAATACTATTTTTATTTACAATCTTTCTTTCTTCTATAATTAATTCCTACTAATATGTCATTTAATTACTGATGATAAAAGCTTCATTTACTTACATACTAATACAATCACTCATATTCTTTTTCTTTTCTTTTTGTTTTGGAATAAATACTCATATTATATTTAAATGATCAAAATAGTCAATACAAGCACAAAAAAAAAAAAAGAAGAAATGAATAACTTGTTGAGTGTGAACTTAGAAAAGGATTTTGATGAATCCTCATATCTGATGAAGAAGTGATGCAGCTCTAATTTATAAAGTTTAGTAGGATTAATATTGTGAATAAAATTTAATGAAAAAAAATAAGATAAGAAAAGAGTATACATGTATAAATTGGCCACATTGTAAAACGTATACATATTTTCAATTTAATACAATAGCAATATTATATTCATATATGCTAAAATTAAATTGGTCATATTGTAAATAATGACCATATTATAGATTTAATAAATGCTATAATGGCACTATTGTAAAATCTAAAATATACTAGTAACAAAATTACAAACTTAAACACATGATACCAATGCCGCAGCAAAAAAAAAAAAAAAGAACACATGATAATAATGGCAATATTTTAAATTTTGATACATGCTAAATTTTAGCATATATTATCCCTTGTATTATATTCAACACAGAAAATAGAAGGTATTAAAAAATATATTATATTTGACATACCATTGGAGATATTTTTCCTAGTGAAATGCTAAAATTTAGCATTAACATGGGTAATAGAATGTCCATTGGAGATGCTCTAAGTGGTTATATTGCACCTGATACTTTAGAAAGGTGTGTATATTTTCACATCTTTGTATGCTCCTCTTACCTTACTACTAAAACCACCATCTTAATTAAAATTTAAAATCTAATTACTACTTATTGGACCCCTTATTATTCGTAAACTATTCTTTATATAATTGTGTGTTTTTTGTATTTTCTCTTCTTTTTCTTTAGCCTATATTCACCCCTCTCTCTTTTTTTTTTAGTCTTTGTTTCATCTTCTTCATTTGTGCTTCTCCTATTATTAACCTAGAAAATTGAAGATATATTTTCTTCTTTCTTTGACAGACAGTTTTTAATTATATAGTAAAGCAAGAACTAATGCTTTACTTTTGAAATTAACATGTGAATTATGATTGGAAATTAATATAATGAACGAATGAGTACTATTTATATGTATATTGATTGAGAGATCTTCCATGACTTTTCTAACAGATAATTATATAACATTTTTAATGCATGAAAACCCATGAGGACAATTGTAGTTTTTAACATTCATTAATTCTTATTTAATTTTTTGTTCGAGTTTAAAAGCCTCTATTAATAAAAATTTCTGGTTCCGTCACTAACATTAAGAGTGAACCACTATGAAATTAATTTGTGGGTGTTTACTCTCGGTAATCAAGGCATTAAGAGTGAATCACTATGAAATTAATTTGAGGTAGGGAAGGGTTTCATCAATGGTAGAGCATTATTAACAAGCATAAATTATATATGCATTCCCATGCACGTTATTTATTTATTTTTTGAAAAAATACAACATAAACAAACAAAAAAAAGAGCAACATAAAATACAACATAAAGAATCCCAAAGCCGAAACAACATGAAGAGATCAAAACAATTAACAAACCAAAGACAAGACATAGAAAGAGTAATATATAGAGTGCAGTGCAAGGGTGGGTTGATCTTAATATATTACTCAGGACATATCAAGCCGTAGACGTGGCCAGCCCCACACTTGCCGAAAAGAGTTTCTAATACGGTGTCTTCTTCGGCGAGATCAATTCTGCTAAGTAAGCCCGAGGTTATATCTTTCAAGGTTTTGCAAAGGCAGGCTGGAACTTTGATGCCAACCGGGGCTAGATCCTTGATGACTTTGCAGCAACGAGTCTTCTTGAATGCGTAATTCAAGTACAAGTCTTTAATGCCCTTATGGCCCTTCAGCAAGTCGATATTTGACAAGTCATTGCCCTGCAACAAGCTATTCAACAATTCCAAGTTGTTCAACAAGTCGGTATTCGACAAGTCGGTACCCGGCAACGAGTTTCTCAACAAGTCCGCATTCAACAAGTCGCTATTGCAAGCTAACAGCTCGTCCAGGTCGATGCCTGCCGTAGGACACTTCTTGGCCTCGGAGTGGAAGTACTCGTTTCTGGTGCAGTGGGAGCTAACCATGCCGAAGAAGACTAGGTTGAGTGAGAGGAGAAGGGCAATGGAGACTTGAGCCTTAGAAGCCATTTTTTTCTTTTTCTTTCTTTCTCAAAATAAGACTAATTAAGGGCTCAACAGTCGTGTTCTTAGCTATCTATGGCTAGAGAGGATTATTCAATCTGATGGATAAGTTTCGAGTTGGGTGGTGCTTTTTATAGATATCCCCAGTTATTTTATTGTTACGAAGATGGCCTTAGAGTTGTCATTTATGCAATAAATCAAGAAAATGATACGTTCATATCAAGGAAATCACGCAAAATCATGAGAGTATGATAACAATGAAACTCTCCATCCAATGCTTCAATCCTGGCCGTGACAGCTAGTTTGCTATACTAATAGTAATAGCAATAGCGTGATTTGGTTTCTAATTCTCTAGCATATAGCTAGTGTTTAACATATAATTTCTCCAAATGGGGCTAAAAGTGATATTGTTTATATTCGTCGTGCCCTCCATTCACGAAGAACAGGTCTACAAGTCTCAGAAAAAATCTTCCACTAATCACCTGTCATCTAACAAATTATAAAATTATTCATTCCACACTAATTGTCTTAATTCATTCTTATTATAAAAAAATTGCCAAGCATGAATAGACTGACCAAACTAAATGACTGATATTTATTTAACCTATACTAGCTAATTTATCTTATTTAGAAGAAGCCGCACATAATTAAGACATGGAAAAAAATTTATAATGTCACCTTTTGTACCAAAAAACCCTCTATATTAATCTTTTCTTTTAAACAAATTAATTGCCCCATTTTTGTCACCATTAAATTTGATCAAAGGTGAAAAATAATTTTGATATATATAAGTCAACATGTGTTAATGTATTTTTCATACAGACATTTGGTAACTTATCATATATCTTAATTTCGTTTTTCTTTTTAGTCGAGAGTTCTTGCCTGTTGTATGACCATATAAAATGTGAACCCAAAAGTGTAAAGCTCCTGATTTTATAAGGGTATTTTAGTCTTTTGACCATAATTTTTCACCAACAAAAAAATTTTCGAACTTAGATTAAAGTGTAAAAATTTTCAAAATAGGGACTAAATTGCAATTATAAAGGATGAAATCGAAAGAAAACTTGAAAAGCAGGGATTTACGTGCAACTCTCTCTTTCGCCACTCTCCCCTTCTCTCTCCCCCCTCGATTTCTCTCTTTGCAAAATACAACCAAAACGCCGAAAAATCGGCCAATCTCTCTCGACAACCCTCTGGCGAGTTTTGAGCACCGCCACCACCGCCGGCCGAATAGCAAGGGTCGATAACCCCCCTAGCCGGAGCCTTGTCGCCTGAAAGTCTCTCACACCTGACAATCACCTGACAATCGCCAAAAAATGCTGCCACTTATTTTCCGTTGCCGGTGTTGATTCCGACAACGACGGATCTCGAAACCGGTTGCTGCTGATTCGTCTCCTCATGAGTAATCCACTGGTAGGTGCCTTGTTACTCGATTTTGCTGCGTTTAATTCCGATCTCGTTGGACAGTTTCGTGTATAATTAGTTTCGAAGTTGACTTTTTGATTAGATCATTATATTATAAAACTAATGTCATTTTTGGAATGTACATATAAAATAGTGAAAAATAAGACATATATTGACTATGTTTCAAAACGAGTACAGAGAATGAGATCAGATGACTCGAATTATCTCGTTTTACGTGCTGAGGGTCGACTTTCGTTTCGAGCCCGAATCAGTCAAATTATATGTCTAATCTAGCTAATTTGGGAGCTAGGAATTCAGTGGTGAAGTCCGTTTTGCGATTTGAAGCTCTGTTGGAAAACCAAACTTTTGAAGCAAGTGATAGAAGGTACAAAAATGACCTTCTATCGTCCGAACGATCACTAAACGACGTCAAATGCTCTATATAGTACCATAGCATTATCTAATCACTCATTTGAGGTAGAAATTCGATTACTTGATTATAAAATTATAAATTTACATATTTTAAATAAATATGGGATTTCATGAAATATTTTGTAAAAATAGTGTTTATACCTGTTTTGAGTTAATTTGAGTTTTAAACTACCTAGGAGGTACGTTACACTGGTTGGTGTGTCATATATATTTTTTTAATTATTTTCTACAGAAAATTAGATTTTTGGATTTTGATTAAAAACGGCTGTTATGCTGCCAAAATTTCAGAAAATCCAAAATGATTGAGAACTAAATATCGTTTGATTAAAGAATACTGCATGGTTATTTTCTGATTTGGTAGAAAATAGTGCATATCTCTATTCTGTCATTCATATAGCATTTATATGCATTCACACACTTATACAGCTATCTAACTTATAGTACTCCACGTTGGGTGCTCAGACTTATGGTTGCCTTTATAGGTAGCTCGAACTTACGGGTGACCAAGTAGGATACCTCGGACATCACATGATTTCATACATAGTTATATATTGGCTTAAATAGATATGTACTTTTTTTAATATGATGTTTTACAATGATTTGGAATGTTTGAACCTTTGGATAATGATTTCACTTAGATTTTGTGAATCTTTTTGAATAGATTACTAACTTTGCAGGACCTTCAACGTGAATCTATTTATTAATTATAAAAAAAAACCTATAATCGATTCTCTACTGGGTTTTAGTTCACCCTCTTTCTTCCCCTCAGGTGGCACTCAGTATGATTTGGACAAGAAGACTTAGCACGAGGTATTCAAGGCTTACTAGTTTGTTTATATTTTGGTAAATTCCTACTAGACTTGTGGAATATAGACTTGAGTAGGAATTTGGATTTAATTATAACTGAGTAAGCTTAATTGTGAGATTTGGACATGATTTATATAATCTATGTCTATGTTTGGGTGTGAGATAGATGCTCGATGCATGATTCCGAAATATTTATTTTTATTACTGTCTATGTTTAATGAGTGACGCATAATTGTGAGTTTTATTTCAATTAAATATTTTATAGAGGCCAATTTAAAAAATTAAATGTTCTAAACATTTTTGAACTATTTTAAAAATTATTTCCGGTATTTTTATTTTATGAAATACCTATTTGACTGATTCCGGCCTCAGGTCATGACAAAAAATATTCAGATGAATTTTACTCCTCGAATTGGAAAATGTGTCTAGATCGATCAATTTGATATGTACAACACAACAAAAGGTATTATGTGTTATGCCTTCAAAGCTGTTATTGAGATTAGTATTATTTTTTTCTCCAAATTATGGTCTCTATAGACTTTTTCTACCCCTTTTTTTTTTTGCCTTGGGTCGTCCCGTACACTATTCATTTGGAATGAAATTTGTCCTTCCATTATATATATATATGTATATGGTTGCCAATCCAGTAGGTATTTTTTTTGTTTTACCTATATGTAAGTATTTTTTTTTAGCCGTTTGATCATCATCTAATGGTTATCCAACGGCTATAATGATGTGCATAAAAATACGTGCATCATTAATGCTACTTCTTTCTCTTACTTTTTAATATAAAAAAATGGTAAAAAAAAAAATTACCTACTGGATTGGTGCCCTATATATATACATATATATAACTAGATGGAAATACTCAGAGAGAGGATATTTTCTTTTGAGAATCTTGTTAAAAATCGACTACCTATATAATGAACGAATGACTATTTATATGTATATTGATTGAGAGATCTTCCATGACTTTTCTAACAGATAATTATATAACATTTTTAATGCATGAAAACCCATCAGGACAATTGTAGTTTTTAACATTTTGGAAATGACTTATTAAATTTAGACTACATTTTTTAAGTTTTACTGCAATGGATGCATATTTAAAAAGAAAATGCTATTTTGTATTTAAACACTATTTTTATTTGCAATTCTTCTTTCTTCTACAATTAATTCCTACTAGTATGTCATTTAATTATGATGATAAAAACTTCACTTACTTACACACCAATAAAATCACTCATATTCTTTTTATTTTCTTTTTTTTTTTTGTCTTGGAATAAATACTCATATTCTATTTAAATGATCAAAATAGTCAATACAAGCACAAAAAAAAAAAAAAAAAAGAAATGAATAGCCTGTTGAGTGTGATCTTAGAAAAGAATTTTGATGACTCCTCATATCTGATGAAGAAGGATGAAGAAGTAATAAGAGCTCTAATTTATAAAGTTTAGTAGAAGTAATATTGTGAATAAAATTTAATTGAAAAAAACAAGATAAGAAAAGAATATACATGTATAAATTGTCCACATTTTAATAAAATTTAATTGAAAAAAAAAACGAGATAAGAAAAGAGTATACATGTATAAATTGGCCACATTGTAAAATATATACATGTATAAATTGACCATTGTAAAATGTATAAATTGGCCACATTGTAAAATATATACATTTTTCAATTTAATACAATGGCAATATTATATTCATATATGCTACAATTAAATTGGCTATATTGTAAATAATGAGCATGTTGTAAATTTAATAAATGCTATAATGGCACTATTGTAAAATCTAAAACATACTAATGACAAAATTACAAACTTAAATACATGATACTAATGCCCCAGCAAAACAAAAAGAAAAAACAAAAAAACACATAATAATAATGGCAATATTGTAAATTTTAGTACATGCTAAATTTTAGCATATATTATCCCTTGTGTTATATTCAACACAAAAAATAGAAGGTATTAAAAAGTATATTATATTTGACATATCATTGGAGACATTTTTTCTAGTGAAATGCTAAAATTTAGCATTAGCATGGATAATAGAACTTATATTGGAGATGCTCTGAGTAGTTATATTGCACCTGACACTTTAAAAATGTGGGTATATTTTGACCTTTCTGTAGGCTCTTCTTACCTTACTACTAAAACCACCATCTTAATTAAAATTTAAAATCTGATTACTACTTATTGTACCCCTTATTATTTCTAAACTATTCTTTACATAATTGTGTGTTTTTTATATATTCTCTGCTTTTTCTTTAGCCTATATTCACCCCTCTCTCTTTTTTTTTTTTAAATCTTTGCTTCATCTTCTTTATTTGTGCTTCTCCTATTATTTACCTAGAAAATTGAAGATTTATTTCTTCTTTCTTTGACAGACAGTTTTTTATTATATAATAAAGCAAGAACTAATGCTTTACTTTTGAAATTAACGTGTGAATTATGATAGGAAAATAATATATATTTTTTCCCGATAAATAAGTGAAAGAAATTGAGTTCTAAATAATTGTTATATATATAAATATATAAGCCATAAAAGTGTTCTTAAAAAAGATCGTATAAACGAAGGCCAATCATTCAATCTCTCATAGTATTTTTTAGGGACTAAGCGCCTCACAAAAAAACAAGAAAAATACCTTTTATAACTGATTTTCACAACTGGTTTGACTAGTGGACAATTGTTTTGGAAATTGAAAAAGTAACTTTGGGGGGCAATATTATAAATTAAGTAAATAAAATAATAATAAATGGTAGAATTAAGGGCTAGGATGGTAATTTCACTAGCAAATTTGTGGAACTTTTTAGTACTTTCACAGCATTTTTTCGGTAGCTCGAAATAATTCTTTGGTAGCTCAAAAACCTGATTTGTTGTAGTTTCAGCAAATTATTGTCATTTTCCTCTCATTGTTAAAGGAACGTTGAAATATTTTCAAATGAACATTGAAAAAATTCTGGCTTCTTCATTTTATCAAACAAACTTATTTCAAATATAATAAATGTCCTTATAATATATATTTTGGGTTATAATTCAATGAATTATTCAGTTTAAAATTTCAAACATTTAATTCATGATTTAAAAATATTAAATTACATTATGGTATTACTTTTTATATAGGATTAAAATTGTGTACACAAAATTCAATAATACAATTTGAAAAGATACTATAATATTTTGGTAAAAGTGGAAGCTCTCTTTCTTATTATTCAATCGTACAATATATGCACAGAGTTTATAGAGAAAATTAAAATAATTGCAAATAATTACAAAGAATAATAACAGGGATTGCTCCATGAGTACCGCCATATGACTTGTTAATTTTCCAGCTCATATTGCTCATTAAGGTCTCATATCCTTTGTTGACTTTCCTTATCTTAGACTGATTTGGTTGAGACAATAATTGCTTGATTATTTCCTTCTTTGTTTATATTGATTGAGAGCCTTGATCTTGGATTGAGTTGATTGAGATAATAATCAGCTTTGATTATTTCCTTCTTTCTCTCCAGTAGTCGTTCTTTTTATAAAACTTTCCTTTTCATGCCCCCTCAAGTTGGAGAGGGAATGAGAATGAACTCCCAACGTGTTGCGAAATTTAATGAAGGCATCTTTTGGTAAAGGCTTCGTAAAGATGTCAGCAGGTTGAGAGGAAGAGGAGATGTATCGAGTAATAAGAGTACCCATGGCCACCTTTCGATGAGACTTTTCAGGAGGCTTTGAGTGCAATAAGGAAAAGTGGCTCATCTTCGTCCATCTGGCACCAAAGACTTGGACATCCCAATTCGAAGATATTGTCTTTGTTGAAGGAAAAGAAAGTCCTTGATGTCACTACTTGGGTAACTAAGCCTTCCATATGTGTTAGTTGTCAAATGGTAAAGAGTTGTAAGCTACCATTTTATTCTTCAAATAAAATCTCAAAATTGCCTCTTGAAAAGGTTCATTGTGACATTTGGGGACCTGCCCCTATAAATTCAAATCAAGGTTTTCGTTATTATGTGATATTTGTGGATGACTATTCAAGATTTACATGGCTTTATCCATTAAAAAGGAAATCAGAATTTTTTAATTGTTTTCTAAAGTTTCAAAAACTTGTAGAAAATCAATTTGATCAAAGGATAAAGATATTTCAATGTGATGGTGGAGGAGAATTTAGTTCAAAATCATTTCTAAATCACATGGTTAATTGTGGGATTCAAATGCAAATTTCTTGTCCTGGAACTCCGGAGCAAAATGGAGTCACTGAAAGAAAACATCGACATATAGTAGAAGCAGGATTAACCATGCTCTTCCATGCCAATTTGCCTTTATCTCTTTGGGTTAAAGTGTTTCTTACTGCTGTTTATCTCATTAATAGATTACCATCCTCAGTGTTACAAAATGAGAGTCCTTATCACAAGCTATACAAGCGACATCCAGATTACAGTGGCTTGCGGGTGCTAGGATGTCAGTGTTTTCCTTCTCTAAGACATCAAGGTGGCTCAAAATTCACCAAGAAAACCTATCCGTGCGTCTTCATTGGCTATAGCCCAATCCATAAAGGCTATCGTTGCTTGGAGCCTAAAACTAAACGGATCTATATTTTCCGCCACGTTGTTTTTGATGAGGGACAATTTCCATTCAAACCTTCCGAGATAATTTCTGGTTCTCAACTAAATATGTCTGAATTTCCTCTATTAGATGAATGGTTTGTGGCAACTGAAAAGAAAACAATATCAAGGGGTACTAATCCTCATTCAAAAATGGCAACAATGAATGAACCCACTGAAGATTCTCCCAGCTATATAATTTCCAATCTTATAAATTGTTGTGACTCTGATTTTGTTGCAGATAATAGCTCACGCATAGCCGAAGCTAATATGGAAAATAGTGCCATAAATCCTGCCAATCAACATGATGAGATTTCAGCACCATCTGTAGATCTTCTGCCTACTATAAATACTGAAAGTCTCCCTGCCTTGCAATTATCCACTCCAACTATAGATGAGAATGTTTAGTCACCAACTCAAGATACCTCATTAGATTCTGAACAAGTTACTTGTCCAATGAGAACTCGACGACCTCCCGCCTACTTGAGTGACTACCATTGTCACAACGTCACCTCGTTGTGCATAGTTCCCTGGCTTTTGAACCAAAAACGTTGAAGTCTGCTCTAAAAGATATGAGGTGGGTTAATGCCATGAATGAAGAATTTCACGCTCTTCGTGTCAACAACACATGGGACCTTATTCCTCGTCCTGATAACACTAATGTCATCGGCTCAAAATGGGTTTATAGAATCAAATACAAGGAAGATGGGTCGATAGAGCGTTTCAAAGCACGACTTGTTGCAAAAGGATTTACTCAAGTTTCTGGAATTGACTACGATGAAACATTCAGCCCAGTAGTTAAACCTACGATAATTCGCCTTGTGATCTCGATCTCTTTATCTCTTGGGCTGAGTTGATTGGGATAATAATTAGCTTTGATTATTTCCTTCTTTCTCTCCAGTAGTCGTTCTTTTTATAAAACTTTCCTTTTCACAATTAGTTATCTATGTTCCCACATTTGATAAAATAATTCACTGTGTAATTTAGATTTAGATAAACCTTTATTGATTAACAAGAATTAATATTATTTTCATATCACTAACCATAATTTGACAAAGAGTACTTAGTAGAACACTATTACATACGTTCATATGCTCTACTAAGACTTAAATGGATGAGTTTTGTACTGAATTAACGAAATGTAATATAAACTTAGTATATCTACGTATAATGTCACAATTTTAATGGTTTGTTATTATAATCATTATTATTAATGATTATATAATATCACATGCTCAACTAATAATAAAATAAGTTAATTGTGCATTTACTGATAAATTTTCACCCTACTTTAATACCACGAAGTACAATTTGATTAAGTAATAGATTATAATACTTTATAAAATATTATTACATACTATCACATATTCAACTTAAACGAGATTTGGTTAAATCTTCATTAATTAGTGAAAATTCATATCAATCTAATACAACAAAGGATAACTTGACTTTTAATGGACTAAAATACTTAGCAGAACACTATTATATAGTACCACATACTCAAGTTAGATTATAAATGGTTAATTTGGTATTAATTAGTGAATTTTCACATTATAACTGGTTAATTTAGTATTAATTAGTGAATTTTCATATTAACTTAGATTTTGTTGAATTCATATTCTAACATAGTATTATACAATACCCAATCTCCTAGTTATACGAATGAGCTTCTCAAGCATGTCAAATTCAAGGTAGGCAGCGGGCTTAAAGTTCGCTTTTCGGAAGATGTCTGGGCAGGTGAAGTAACCTTTGGCGGATCGTTTCCCTCTCTTAGACAAACTGGCTAATTCTAAAAATGCTATGATTTGGTCTATAAGAGCGTCAAAACTCTTTATTAGATGGATGAGTTTGCTAGGAACCTTGGCTTCATCAGGAATCTCAATGAAAGAAAAATGGCGCAAGTTTCTGGCCTCATTACAGTCCTGGATGCAGTAAGTAGCTACATTAATGAAGACGATAAGAGGGTTTGGAAACTTGATGATTTTAGATTGTTCTCGTGCAAATCTCTTTTTTCTCTTCTTAGTGCTAACCTGGAAGATTGCCCTTTCCCTTACTTCTCGTTCATACGCAAATCTAAAATGAAAGTCAAATTTTTCTGCTAGTTACTATAGTCATTTTTCATCCATAAGCTCCAGAAGACATACGATGTTGGAAAAATGGTTTGAAAAAACAATTGTTAATAGCCATTTTGAGCCATGAGTGAATGAGAAATTGAAACCCAAAGTGAGTAGGTTCTAAAATTAAATTTGTAACATACAAGAGTTATAAAATTTATTTTGGACATTTATTAGGCCTCATAAAGCGGAGGTAACAGCCAAAAACGTTTTGACAGTTATATTGTAATAGCCAAACGTTTTTCAATTTTTCAACCATATTAATGGGCTATTGCTGTTACGTTGTAACAGACAAATATTTTTCAGCCATATTAATGGACTGTTATGTTGTAACAGACAAACGTTTTTCAACCATATTAATGGGATGTTAATGGCTTGGTTCCCCCATGAACACTATAAAAGGAGACCTTCTCTTCGCTCTTAGACACACCAAGACACACCAAAATATTTCTTAGCCTATTCTTCTCTTCTATTTCTCTCTGTGGTGGTTAAGAAAAGTTAGTTAGAAGTTAGAGAGAAGTTAGTTAGAAGTTAGAGAGTTTGAGTTCTTGTTCTTTCTTATAAGAGTGGTCAAGTTCTCTTGAGTTCTGGTGATAGAGTTTGGGCATTGCTCAGTTCGTTGTGAGTAGCAAGTTGGTGCGATGTTGCTATTCGTGAACTGTTTTATCCTGGGAAACAGACGCTACTGACATTCCTCTAAGCACCCCAGTGAGGAGGCGTAACTGTTTTAAGGAAATTGTGTGAAACACAAGACTCGGTTTGGTTTCCTTAAACTTCTTTGTTATTTTGATCATTATAATCATAATTATTATTATAGTAAATTAATTATGATTTATTTTGTTATGTTATTTGATTTAACTTCATGATAATTATTTTCATCCAAGTTATTTATTAAATCATATGTTATAACATGTTATTGTTATATTTTCATTTCTAGATATATTATTACTTGCAATAGTTAAAATTGTCCAACATAGATATAAAATCATTAAACTCATTCACGTGATAACCAAATTTTTAGCACATCGGAAAGGTTTTTTGGCCACCAAAAGACTTAATTTGATATACTTTCAGCAAGTTATTGTCGTTATCTATTTTTCAAGGAAACGTTGATGTAGTTTCAGCAAGTTATCGACGTTTCTCTTTTTTTTTTTTTCCTTTTAAGGTGACATTAATTGAATTTGTCATTTCTCTTCTATTAAATAAATTTATTTCAATATGATAAATGTCTATTTTATTTTTCTATAATATATTGAGGTATAATTCAACAAATAATTTAATTTAAAATTTAAATTATAAAATTAAATTACACTATAGTATCATTTTTTTGTTACATTAACATTTTGACATTTTAGATATACAAATTGTGTTGTACAACTAAATTAGTTTTGATAATAATGTTAAAATATTTTACTTAATGCAAGTAGCCCAACATTTTCGTAAAGTCAAGTTAGACAATAACTGATCATTTTTTCATTAATTAGTAAAAATTCACATTAATCTAAGTATATATAATTTGACAAAATAATGTATTATAGTACTTAGTAGAACATTAGTACATGTTATCACATTCTTAAGTTAGATTATGATTGTTCTTTTTTATTAATTAATATACTAAAGCATAATTTGATAAAGCTGTGGATTATACTATTTAGTATAACATCATTTCTTAATATCATATGCTCAAGTTATAGCAAATTTAGATCAATTCTTATTTATTAACAAAAGTAACATTATTATTATAATATCCCCTGATTCTACACATGTACGTAAGAGATATTCGTAAAATTACTTAGTGAGATCGGGAGACACTACTCTACTTAGAATTGATAAATGGGGGAAAATTAAAATTTTTTACACTTTCTAGAAGACAAAGAGAAACTCCACTCATAATTATACATATTTCGTTGCATACGTTTATACACTATGGCAAAGTGGGCCTCTCATAAAATATACATAATATACATACATTCAAAATAGGTACAAAATTCTCAGTCAGGAAATCACAGCGCCAAAATGCTCATATACACAAGCCGCAGTTGGAAAGTCAGCACTCCTCCTCTAACTCACATAGCATCAGTACCCTCTGCAATGTAAGAATATTTGTGAGTATGAAACTCAATAAGTAACGCATGCTGATGCAAAATGCACATAACAAAGAATAGATAATCATATGATTGGGATCCCTGTGTATATTGTATTACCTGACAAGACCGTGAATCTCATACTGAGCCACTCAGAGTGCATATAATATATCATGAGCAATATGGAGGTCTTGAGTCCCAGAGAATCCCCTCTGTGTACAACAGAGGTCCACCCCATACCGCCGTCAAAGTGTTCCCGTAGGAACCATAATGTCCTCGAAAGGACTAGAGTATTCCCAAAGGAACCAAAATGTTCCCGAAGGAACCAGAATGTCCCCGAAGGAACCATATCATATATTTGGGCACTGGCCCGCTACACCCTATTTACCAATACTCGTCAGGCAATATAAATACACTACGTGTTCATGTCTCATGCAAAGCTAAATGATAAATACGTATGTACACATATCCACAGATTCTATATCCACAAATTCACAGAACAAAGAATTTCTTACATTGCAGGTGTGATGTTACTTATCTTGTGTCCGACAGAAAAGATAGTGAAAAGTGTCAGTATCTTCAATGGTAAAGTATGTGGAAGACCTGATATCAATTTCATTGCTAGAATGATTACTACAATGTAAAATACTTAAAGAAAGCAACCACGAGCATAAATAGCAACTTTCACAAAATCAGGAAATCAAATCACAAAATGAACCAAAATGACACATACTTTCATAAAAACTAGTCCATTTGCTTCTAAATAGTGCCATTTGGTTTTAAAAATATTTGGACAGCACTTTTCCTATTTTTAGGATATCTCTACATGATTAAAATCATAGTTTAAGACCTGCAATAACAATCAACAAGCTAATTCTCACATATATACCTCAAATAGGATCATTTAGAATATCCTAGGTGCACTTGAATTCTTTTCGGTTTAGACAAAGCTTAGAATCACTTTTACACTTCTATATCATCACAATCAGCCATAAAATGAGTGTAATAAATATTAGGATCCATAAAATATACACTCTAAGCTTGGAAAATCAGATTACAAATACAAAAAATAAAATCTACTATACATGAAAACACTTAAATCCATAACTAGCAAACTTTGGGGCTTTAAGTCTAACTTTAATCCTCCACTTAAATTCTTTATATTCCAGCCATATGTAAAGTTTTCTAGGACCTTTATTCATCAAATAAAAGCTTTGATTTAAGAGCTAAAGCAATTAACTACAACTTCAAAATCCTACATAGAGCTTACCTTGATTAGTTTGAGCTTTTACTGAAGCTCTTGCCTTCTACCTCCACCAAATTAATTCTCAATACTTTGAAACTAATTTTAGAACTCAAGAGAACCTAGAGGAACTATTATTTAAGTTGTATCAAGTGGAAAATTGAAATAACAAAATAAAACCGAGGAAGAAGAACTAGTAGAACTACCTTGACTAGTTTGGACCTATCTTGCTTTCTTGAGCTCTAATTTGAGTTCTACCACTTGGAAACTCTTTGATACAGCTTAAGGGAGTTAAGAGAAGTCTATAAAAGAGTTAGGGAGCTTCAGGTCGTGGCTAGACAGAAAGAGAAAGAAAGTGACCAGATTTGGTCTAAAAGTGATACTTAATGACTAAGAATTAACATAACTTAAGTTCTAAGGGGTATTTTAAGAATTTTGCACCTTACTTTTCCATGTGTCCAGCTCTAAAACATCCTTAGCATACTCACCACGTTGCTGGTCTATCCTATACACCCAAGTATAGACCAAAATAGTGAAACCTGACTTAGAAGGTGAAAACTAGTCATACTTTGACCTATAATCCTATATGGCCAATCTTATTGTAATCTAGTGGAACCTAGCTCCATAACCAATCATTAAACATAAAAATAAGTCAATTAGACTCCAATTAATAATGTAAACAAAGTATCAATGCCTAATTACTAGAGTGCACAAATATGACATTACGTGATTAAGCTAAATCTAAGCTAGCTTAGTGTAATTAAACACTGTTTAGTACAATGACTGCTACCTCGTGCTTACCTGAGCTGACAAATAAAATGCTATAAATGAGTCCTAAACATTGAATTAAAGCTATTTGACGTGTTAAATACATAGTAGATTTGGTTCCGAAAAGCGTAAAAAATGCATTTTACTAAAAAACTATTATTTGACCAAGTTATCAACAGACATGATTTTAATGCATGTTCATATAGTATTACTATTCATAAATGTATTCTTTGTTCCTTTCACACACCAAGCTCTCTCTCTCTGAGAGTACTGAGCCTTTACACTGTATGGGAGCATTTTCACAAATATTAGTACAATAATACAAATCATTTAACAATCAAAATGAGTAATTTACCATGAAATTGATACTAGTTGCTTGATATGTCTATTATGCAATATGAACATGTTTATTATTGGCTTATTATGTATATGAGAATCTTGGGCGTTACAATTATAATGCCATCAAGCATAATTTGACAAAGTAATTACCTATATTTTTAAGTATAACGTTATTACATACTATCGCATGGTCTACTAAGACTTAAATGGATTAGTTTTGTATTAAATTAATAAAGTTTAATATTACTTTAATACATCTAAGCATAAACACAATCTATAAGCTTATAGTCCATAGTAGAACATTATTATATATTATCACATGCTCAACTACGATTAAAATTGATTTATTTTGCATATATTAGTAAAATTTTACTTTAATTTGATACTATTAAGCATAATTTGACAAAGTAGTGGATTATAATACTTAGTAGAGCACTATCACATGATAAAGTTAGATTATAATTGTTTAATTTTGCATAAATCAATGAAATTTCAAATTAATATAATACTACTTATCATAATTTAACAAAATAATGGATTATAGTAAACTAGAACATTGTTATATACAATCACATACTCAATTTAGACTATGATTAGAAAATTATTCTTCTTAATAATTTAATACAACTAAGGATAATTTGATAATATAGCGGACCAAAGTACATAGTAAAATTTTATTACGTACTATCACATGTTCAAGTTAGACTATAATTGGTTAATTTGGCATTAATTTGTAAAATTTTATATTTAATGATTACCACTTAGTATATTTTGGTTGCTCTGTATAATCCTAATTAACCATAATTTTAATAAAAACTAAAATCTAATGGCATATTGTGCTCAACCAGTTATTACAATCTAGTTAAAATGAATATATTCTTCTATGGAATTTTTTCAGATACCTTATATGCACTTTTGTAAGTGTTCTTGTTAATGATTTTACTGCAAAATACAGTTTTAAAGGGAAAACAAAATAAAAAACTCATAGTACAATTCAAATTATAGTATTGATAGTTGTAATCCAGTTTTATATCGATCAAATAGCGTTCTAAATAAGTAACACAATATAGATGCTACCTGAGTATAATTTTCCTATGTTATATAGAAATAGAACAACTAATATTAACATATTCTTAACATTATATTATACTCAAATATTATAGACACATTTATTAGTTCGTACTTTGTAATAATGTTTCTCCACATGAATATTTTGAAAAGATAATATTTTTTTATTACTAAATAGTAAATATGATCTATATAAATAAAATATCCATGGTAGTAATGTATTGAAAATTAACATAATTTGTATTTAATTTGGTAAAACTACATTTTCTTATTTTTAAATTTTCTTTAAAAGAAAACATAGAAAAAAAAACCTAAAAATAGTATAACCATCTAGGAATTGGAGGGCCTCTAAACATGTTTCCATATAAGTGACAAAACCATGATTTTTTTGTTCCTTCTAGTTGAGTTATAATTGCAATAAAAAAATCTAATTTCTTTTTTCATAATTGAATTTATATTAATTTGGCATTGGTTGGAATATTGAGCTTGAGTGAGCTTGGGCACTTTGTATAAGTTTTTCTTAATGTTTTTTGTTGAAGTTAATGAGTTTTTTTAATCTATTTCATATGATTAATATATCAATTCAATATTGTTTAAGCACCCTTAGGTAGATGCAAATACTATATCTTAGAGAGATTAGGCCATACAACTAATGATAAAAAGACCCAGACCAAATGTGATGTAAAGCTAAACCAAATTTCTCCTTATCTCATCTCTCTCTACCACTATTAATAACCACGTAAAGCTTTATTAAGAGAGACTTATCTCTGGTACGAAATAAAATAGGATTTTTAACACTTTTACCTATAAAAACCTAAAAGAATTACAAAACTACGGATGTCAAGTTTCTTTTCCAATTTTTGTACGGTTTTTATTAGAAAAATATCACTTTTAAAATTTTTTTTAGAAAAATACTATTTTAAAAATAATTAATAGTTACTAGTTTCTGAAAACTGGTTACTGGTTACCAGTTATATATAAGTTATAAATACTTATAGTTACTAGTTACTAGTATAAAAAATGATATTTTTCTAATAAAAACTGTACCAAATCTAAAAAAATATAGCCCACTGTATTTTTCAATTTTTTCCCCTAAAAATGACGTACAAGGCCTAATTTTCCCAATAGACTAACATATCTTAATCAAATCAAACAATTTGCTTGATTCAGTAGATATCGTAATAATCTCATTGGAGTATATTAATTTTCTCTTAGATCTCTTTTCTCTCTTTCAAATTCAGTTTTTGGCCAAAAATTTTAACAAGATTTTGGCAAAAGCTAATATGGGTTTTCGTTAAATTTTTTACGAGTTTTGATTTCTTCAATGGAAAATCATTTTGTGTATAGTGTTACATATAATTTCATTAATTTCTATTAGTATAACAAAACTATGCCAGAAGTGAATAAAGTAATTAAGCTTGGTAAGATTTATACACAAAAGAAGGATCTCTTTAGATTCTTGCTAGAAAAGATCATGAACGAGGGAAAAACGCAATCAATCAATCTAGGGCTCTCTTTAAGTGACTTTACATTAGAAGCTCCACAATTTTTTTTCCCCTCCCCCACCCATTCACACATTACACTCTGTTTTCTGGCTGAATTTTGTGACATTTATTTGAAGCTCATTGAAATATTTTTTTTGAAAGGAAAGAGAATGTGACGAGAGAGAAGTTGATGAGAGAGAAAATAATGAGAGAGAAAATGACGAAAGAACGTGTATATAAAAGTCATGTGAAAGAGTGAATTTAAAAAAAAAATTAAGAAAATATTTTGAAAATAACATTTTGTTGTTCTCTGAATTTTTTATTTTCTTTAACTCTATTTTTAAAAACTTTTATTAGAGAATAATACCAAACATCCTTATTTGTTCTTAAAAAATAGTTTTTTATTTTTAAAAATAAAAAAAACAGTATTTTAGTTATGATTCCAAACATCCCTTTAGATTTCAAAAACGACAACTAATCTGAATTTGAAACTCTTATAAGAAACTCCTATACTTTTATTATTAAAATATTCAAATATGGTATAGAGATTCCAAACCAGTTATATATTTTGGCAATTTAATTCCTTTTCATCCATTGTTAAACGATGGCTAGCAACGTTTGAATCATTTTGGGTTACTTTATATAAAGATATCCAACAATAATAAACTTAGGCTATGTTTGGTTGGGGGTAATGAAAAGGAATGGAATGGAAATAATTCCAAAATGACTAAATTTCGTTATTTGGTTAGAAAATCCAAATAGGAAAAGCCTTTTCATTGGAATAAAATATGGTGGAATTCTATTCCGCCCAACATTGGGTATCTTGGGTGGAATAAGGTGGAATGGAATACTATTTAATTAATAAAAAAATAAATAATTAAATAAAATAATAAATAAAGTAAAATAATGCTAAATGTAAAATAATTTAATAAAATAATAATTTAATTAATAAAAAATAATTTAATGAAATAATAAAATAAAATAAAATAGAATAATACTAAATGTAAAATAATTTAATAAAATAATACTTTAATTAATGAAAAATAATTTAACAAATTAAAATAATGCTAAAGGTAAAATAATTTAATAATTAAATAATTTAATGAAATAATAAAATAAGATAATGCTAAATGTAAAATAATTTAATAAAATAATAATTTAATTAATAAAATAATTTAGGAAAATAATAAAATAAAATAATGATAAATGTTAAATAATTTAATTAATAAAAATAATAAAATAAGATAATACTGAGTGCAAAATAATTTAATTAATAAAATAATATAATAAAGTAATAATTTAATTAATAAAAAAAATTAATAAAATAGTTTAATAAGATAAACTAATGCTAAATGTAAAATAATTTAATGAAATAATTGAATGATAAATATAATTTAAAATAATTAAAATGAAAAATACTTTTATCGTTATAAGGCTAATTCTATTCATTTTTACAATTAATCATTCAGCGATTCCACCACATTCTGATTAGTATTACTATTAAACAAACAAATGGACCTTAGGAGCATCCCTCGAAAGCAATCGAGGGATTCAGTGATTGCCCTAATAAATAATAATAATATTATAAAATTGTAGAGAGGGACCCAAAAGAGTGAGCAGCGGAAGTTGTCCGAGGAAGGTGTGGCTAGTGAGTAAGTGAATTTGGAGATTTAGAGGAAGAAGAAGAAGAAAATCGGAAATGGTGTCAGCAGCATCCATACCCATTGCTCTTCGATCCTTGAAGCTCGTTTCTCGTTTGTCTTGTATGCAAACTCCTGCTCTCATCTCTCGCCAGGTGTCCCCTCTCTCTCTCTCTCTCTCCCTCTCTCTCTCACAGACACACACACTCATTTCCACAAGAACCCTACTTTCTACCATGCATTAGCAAAGTAAACGCCTCTCTCTCTCTCTCTCTCTCTCTATATATATATATGTGTGTGTGTGTGTGTATGCATATGTATGTGTTTATATGATTTGTGTGTGTATAGATACACATTTATACTGAATCGTATTCCCTGCAATCATATTGACGATACTTGATATGTACTTTTTTTTTGTTTCTTATGTTATCTCTGTGTTTGGGAACGTTCTTTGTCTTTACCCAAAATTTGTTTCTTTTTGTTAGTATGGTCTGGTGGTTAGGTTTATATACTTGCATGCCATTGTGTTAACCCTATTAGTTATATCTTGTATGTTTTGAAATCGAATTGAGTTTTTCAGAAAGGACTAAAATGATATGTAAATGTAAATTTTTTTTTCCCCCCCTCCTTATTGGTTCTGCTTCCTTATTTTTCGCAACCGCACATATGAGACACCAGATGGTTTGGTTTCACTGCGAGTAGCTGCCTATGTATGGTAAATGGGTTATAGTTGGATTTTGATAGGCTTTGACTGTTGGGCATGTTAAAGATATGGTGATTGGAACTTTCTTGACATGATTGGAAATTTTGAACCTCGAAATAGCCCATATAGTCCTACTATTGGATTTTTTCATAGTTGCTTGATTGGTAATATATATTTTTATATGCTTTTTTTCTTTTGGCTTGAAATCTATATACTTATATATATGTATATGTATATGTACATATGTGCTCTATGAGTTTTATAAGCAAGCATATGATCTTTCACTATGTATATTTCAAAGGTCTAAATTTGATTGTTAAATTGCTATCTCTTGGAAAATCCTGTTTTACGTATGAAAGGTACCAATGGTTGTATTTGTAGAAGTAAAGATTCACAACCCCATTTTAGCATCTCTGTGTTAATTCTTTGATTTGATGTTGCATCACTACGAAATTTATTTAGCACCAAGATATGTACTGCTTTCTTTGGTTTCTGGTAAACTCGATATTTTCATCAGAAATTGTATAAATTTTATATACCAGTATACAATTATTGGTGGTTTCTATGCTAAAGGATATGCTTTTTGCAGTGATCGAATCGCTAGTTGTATAATCTAGTATAGGACATTACTTCTGTTTCTTGATATGCTTGAATTCTCCGATTCATCTTTTTTTTCTTGCTCCGCCTACACAAAACTTCCATTCAATTTTTTCTTTCTTTTTTTGTTGACATTAATTTTAGTTTATTTTATTTCTTTTACAGTGTACTGATACATTAATGATTGAAATTGGGATTTGGATGCCAGATAACTATGGACTCTAAGAGTGTTGCTTCTCAGCTAAAAACATCCGGTCTTTTACGTACCCAGGGCCTTATTGGAGGGAAATGGGTTGATTCATATGATGGAGAAACTATAAAGGTCAGGCAGATTAAGTTTTTGGGTTATTTTGATGCCTATGTTGTACACTCTGGATTTTCTGAATCATTGACTAAATATTATCTGCTTTTAGACATTGGTGTTTTAAATTGAATTGGTTGTGGAAACTAATGTATATAATTGTGGTAGTTTGTTTAAGTCCACTTAGCTATCTCATTCTATCAGGAACCTTAGCGCTCATAATGTGGTGTGTGATTGCATCCTTGTTTAGGATTTTGATTAGTGTTTATGCTGTTCTTGCCTATAAGTTTAAATTTGGTTTCTTGGAATTTGTAATTTCAGAATTCACTTATGCTTGTTCTTTTCCTTTTTCGTTTCCATCTCAATTTTTTCTTCCTGTATGCTACTTCGGGTGATTTTTATGTCATGGGGCTGGCAGGTTTACAACCCATCTACTGGGGAAGTTATAGCAGATGTTCCATGCATGGGTCGGAGGGAAACAAATGACGCAATATCTTCTGCCTTCGATGCCTACAAATGTATGAGAGTTTTAATCGTTTCACTCTGTTTTTAGCTTTATTCTTCAAGAAACTTTTCTACAGCTTTAGCATAGCTTAGTCAACTTTTTTTCAAGAAATTTTATGTCTTTCATTTCGTTTCTTATCATCAAAAGAAAAATCGTTCTAGTTCACTTTTGTAAAATTGAACACCATTGATATTTGAATAAGTTTCGTATTGTGAAGAATTGTGTTTTTGGAGTAATATATGACTATATCCATCGAACTAAATACATGTGTTTTGTTTTTTGTTTCTTTTTCCTGATACAAATGAAAATACACCATGAGCAGATGAGTCATGTCATCAGTTCTCTAATCAAAATTTTAAATTAGTTCTTATATTTACTTTGTCAATTTTCTTTCATAGAAATCTGATCATATTTTACTTAGCATGAGTTTTTTTAATCTGCATACTAATTTAAATATCCACATTTTATCTTCCATGTAGCTTGGAGCAAACTTACTGCTAGTGAAAGAAGCAAATATTTAAGGAAATGGTATAGTTGCTGCTCCATGATTTATTGTCCTAGTTTATTGATTCCTTTCTCTCTCTCTCTCTTTCTTTCTTTCTTTCTTTTGTAGAGTTGAATTGGAATTGTTGACTTGGTAGTTTTATATAAAATGAACAATTTACTCAGGAACCTTAATCAATATTTGAATTTTTGTAGTAGATATTTTACTTATTGTGACTTTTGTTATATCAGTCACCAAAATATATTTTGGTGATAAAGATGTCACAAATTTAGATTTTAGATGGCTTTTATTGAATGATTATGTTACCTTGTCCCCTTTTAGGATCCAAAACTGGATTGCTTTGGATTCTGTATCGTGTCATTCTATTTTCTTTCATTTTATCTTTGCTTCTCACTTCGATAGTAGATATATGGTAGATTGCTTATCTTATTTTATTCAGTTTGCTTCTCTTCCTTATGTATTATAAAAACTTCTGCTTCTCTTTTTGGGCCATTGAAATATTTTCTGTCAACTGGTAAAGTGTCATAGTTTCCTGTTCCGGGACTATCTTTCTTAGTTAATATGTAAATTAATTTTGACTTTATACGTATCCAAGACTATCTATTTTTCTTAAGTTAAAAGTGTAAATTAATTTTGACTTTATCTATATGTATATGTGTATGTATGGCTCAAGGTGAACTGCTCTGTTTGTTAAAGAATAAATAGCTCTATTATTGCACAAAACTTGTATGCTCACAACTTTTTGTCTATACGTAATTTTCTTCAAATGCAACCCGTCAATCCTTACATAAAATGTACTTGGAAGATTTGAAATTTTTTTGGCGCTTAGTATGTGCATGATTACTTTGTTAAATGAATTGCTACTTCTGTCTATTGCTCTATCTTTGTATACAGGACTTAGGTAAATGAATAATTAGTTTGTTGATGAACTGCATGTATAAATATATATATATACATATATGTAGTAATTAATATTGTTACCTCAAGATATTTGTGACATGTGTCTTTGTTGTAATTTTGATATTTTTATTTAGAGATATTTGTAAGTGACAGAACATTATTTGGAGAAGTTTCTGATATAACTTTTGAGTTACTGCCATGTCACATATGAATTCAAAATAACCATAAAATAAATTCTGATTGAAGAACACTAAAAAGTTCTTTCCTCCTTTAAATGAAACAAATCATTTGAATTTTTAAACCTGAAATTTCAAGATATGCTATTCCCTCTTTGTTTGTACCAATTATAAATTATATTGCTGCAGCACTAATATCTTCGTTCATTGTTTTTCTCATTTTTGCATTGTTATTTAATTGTTGGTGGAATTTTGGAAAAAAAAAAAACCATGTATTACAGAAATACAGTAATTAATTTTTGAATTCTAGTTTGATTTCATTTTCTTGTAGTCTCTTTGAGAAGAGAGCTTTTTAGAGATCAAGATGTTGCAGGTTCTATTTCGTAGCCATTCTCCAATGATTTTGAATCTAATTAGTTTTGTGATGAAGAATAGGAAATGAATATTTTAGGAAAATTATAATTATTATTATTGATTAGGTTTTATTTAATTATAAGGTTTATTTTAATTTTGAGAAACTAGTTTTAAGTTTTCCGTTTCTATCTGTTTCTAGAATGTGTCTAGTTTCCTAGTTGTGTCAAATTGTTTATTTATAAATAAGTTTAGTTGTGTAATTATTTTTTATATTATGAATGAATGAGTGATTATTGAGTTTTCTCCCTTATGGTTCTTCTTCTCTTTTGAATTCTTTTCTTGTTCTATTATTTTTCTACCAACTCATTTATTTCTGACTAAATTTTATCACCTTTTGCTCTTCTACCTATTCTCTTTCTAAATTCTCATCTTATCCTACATCAACTTGGTATCAGATTAGGTTTGAATTCCTCTGTCCTTCACTCCAATTTTTTTTTTTAGTCCTTAGTTTCCTCTACTATTAGGAGTTTCTTATTGAGTCTCAATTTTCATATTAAAAAAAAAGGCCTGTTCATTTCTTCATCTCGCTACAACCCAGCCACCTATCTTTGTTTGCTTCCACCACCCCAACTCCAGCTGGCACCCGCCGCCGACCACTTCGCCGGCGTCACACCACTTTGGCAACGATCCACACTCGTTGGTGCACTAGCAACAGTGACCCAACGACCAGATTCAACGAACCCATGTCCTGTTCATCTCTAAATTTTCGCTACCAGGATTGTCTCTACTTCACCAGCTGTCAACCTTCCATACCCAAGTCATTCCCTTGTTCTTCTTCCCCAGACTCGTCGACACCATTGTCGCCGAAATTTCCGTCAACTGCCAGCTGCAATAATCCTTCAAGAATTCATGTTTCAGCAAGTGTTTGCAAGTTCCAGCCATTGTTTTGGTGCATAATACTCGTATTTCAGCCGTGATCTTCAAAGAACGTGCCTCCAACATCTACGATCTGATTTTCAGCCATGTTAGCATTTAGTTTTGTTCTTTTTGCCACTAGGTCCCAATTTTGGTGAATATTTGCAGATCAGTCCCTAATTTGTTCAAGTGTTGCTGTTTGATCCATGTGCTTCAGAATTTTTCATGACAGCCACTTTATCCTCCAAAATCAATTTTTGTTGGGCTGATTTTTGAAGTATTCTAATTCACCATGAATGTGAAAGAATTAGCGTATCTTTTCAAGGTTGCTGAAGATACTCATAACACAATACATGCGAAATTGTATTAGATACCAATGTGTAGTAGGGAAGTTAATCTACTTGTCCCACACGAGACCTAATATAGCATTCGCAGTTAGCCTGGTAAGCCAATTCATGCATGCACCAAATGAGGAACATTATAATGCTGTTATAAGAATTTTGAAGTATCTGAAGGGTAGTCCTAGCAGAGGACTACTTTTTAAGAAAGGAGAATCTCGAGGAGTTGAAGTCTATACCAATGCTGATTGGGCAAAGATCTATTGATGACAGAAAATCTACCTCTGGAAACTGTTCTTATGTTTGGGGGAATTTGGTAACTTGGAGAAGTAAAAAGCAGAGTGATGTGGCAAGAAGTAGTGCAGAAGCTGAACTCCGCTCCTTGGCCAATGGAGTGAGTGAAATAATTTGGCCGAGGCTACTACTTGAAGAATTGAACATCTTAACTGAGTTTCATATGAAGGTGTTTTGTGGTAACAAGGCAACCATCAATATAGCTCATAATCTTGTTCATCACGATCGAAGCAAATATGTTGAAGTTGATTGTTACTTCATAAAAGATAAGATTGAAGAAGGCGTTCTTTGTGTCTCTTATGTGAACACCATAGAACAAACTGTGGATATTTTAACCAAAGGACTACCTAGACCCCTATTTGAAAAGATGGTGAGCAAGCTTGGACTTTTTAATCTATACAATCTAGCTTGAGGGAGAGTGTTAAAAGACAAGCATGCCTAGTGGAGACAAAAACCAGATAACACCTGGTTTTGAGGATATTCTTGTGTTTTTAAATACCTTTTTTTTTGCCTGCTTTAGTCCTGTCTTATTCCCTGTTTTATGATTGTTTCTATTCTGTATTCTAAGGCTAATATGTTGTATATATACTCATCCTTTCTGTGTAAATGATATAGAGGAAAATAATCATTATTCTCAGCTTAATCTCTGCAATCTTTTTTGTAATTGCTTTCAAACTGGTCTTTGAGCTTTGTGGCTTGAAAGGAAGTGTAGGATTTCGAAGGAGTAGAAGAAGGGATAGAGGTAGTGTGAGAAAGGGTCAAATTCTGGGTAGCTATTTAGCTACATGATGTATAGGAATTCAAGAGCTATACTTTTTCTGACTTGGTGAGTGAGTGGAATCCACTGTTGTAGTCTCTGTTTTTGCCTATTTTTCAAGTGGATTTCATATCCACTTCATTTGTATTATATTTTCATTAATACAAGTTTAGTTTCTTGTCAAAAAAAAATTGCTTTCAAGCTTACATGGTTGCTATTTTCTTTTGTTCTGTTCTGTTTTGTTTTGTTTGTTTTTATTTTTTCCCCTCTCATGACTAGCAAGGTACAAGAAAAAGTCAGTATTGCGTATTTACGATCTCAGATGAACAAATGCACGTTTTTATATTAGGGTTGATGGTTTGGAGTTCCGGTTTTCAAAATTCTCTTTAGAATGCTGCGTTAAAATGTCGGGAAAATTCACAATCTAACTATACTTGTATCTTGTCCCATGTCCCATGTTTCAAGGTATGACCTACTAATTGCCCACAAGGAAGAACTTGGTAAACTCATAACCTTGGAGCAAGGAAAACCTCTAAAAGAAGCTCTGGGTGAGGTATCCAGCTAAACTTTTGACTTTAAGATGTATAAGCAACTAGCTTTGGCACTGCTATTCTTGACATCCAATGCTGAGCATCTTCGACACTCCCGTGATACCCTCATACTCATTACAGATCAACTATGGGGCTGGATTTATTGAGTTCTTTGCTGAGGAGGCAAAGCGAATATATGGTGATATAATTCCATCAACTCTTGCTGATCGACGATTGCTTGTTTTGAAGCAGGTATGTAGCATCATGTACCTTGTGCATTAATTTATTCATCCAGTATCATTTTCACATTAATTTTATGCATGCAGTTGTATTTATTTATGAATATATGTAATTTGATGTGGAGAAATTCTAATTGACCTTTTTGTTTGCATATATTTTCTCTCTATTGTTCTAGGAAAATCTTTACCAAGTGGTTGAGATTGCTCGTAATGACTAATTAAATTGGACTTTTAATCAGACATGCTCAGTTTGGCAAACTATCTCCATAGCATTTGTAGTTGTTTGAGATAGTGTCATAATTTCACATATTATTTTACCGCTGTTTTTTTTTCTCTTACTTTTTCTTTCTATCTGGATAACGTACAAGCAACATTACTTTCCTTCAAAGAATAAACAAAAATAAAAACAAAAGCAGAAGACAGAAGATAGACCTTTCTCCCAACTAGTCACTTTTTTAATTGATTTATGCGTGTCTTTAACATGAAAGGTGATGACAAAGTTGTGTTGTTTTTTATTTTAGGTGGAAGGATCTAATCATCCAATTCAACAAGACAGCTGAATCCCTATAATGAATTAGAAAGTCAAACAATTAACGGGTTCTGTGAAATGAAAACAAGTATCAGGGGTCAGGTGTCTGTGAGAACAAAATATCATAAATGAACTTTTTAGGATTTCAGCTGCTCGAAAAGAATAAACTTGATATTACCCATCTCTCCACATATATCCTAAATACTATTCATCGTGTCCTAACAGGCTATGATCATCATAAAAGTCAAAAAAGATATCTAAGCATGTTTTACCAACTGCTCTCTGGGAGGGGGTTGTCAATGACTTTTTATGATGATTTATAGCTTTATTTATTAATGCTTCATATTTTATATCTCTAAATGTGTCTTTTTAATCCAAAATTTGAGGCTTACGTGATGTAGGGTAAGATGATAATTTAGAAAGAGAATAGGTAGAAGAGCAAGGGGTGATAGAATTTAGGCAGAAATAGATGAATTGGTAGAAAAGCAATAGAGAATCAAGATAAGAACTCAGAGACAAAGAGATGCATAGGAGGAGAAAACTCAATAATTGTTTATTAATTCATCATAGTCTGAAAAACAATTACATAGCTAAGCCTATTTATAGATAGGTAATTGGACACAACTAAGAAAGTAGACAAATTCTAGAAACTAATAAAAACATGAAACATAAATTTAATTACCTAAAATTAAATAATACCTAATAATAAATCTAAATAATAATAATAATATAATTTCCTAATATATTGTATTCCATGTCTACATCATTACGCCTCAATGCACCTCAAGGCTTACGCCTCGCCTTAACCAGGACGAAATGCCTTGGTACCCAAACTAGCCTTTTTAAACATTGGTTGTCATAGTGCTTGTTTATATTGTGGTTCTTTTTTCCTCCAAATTTTCAGTAGTTCAATGTAAGGACTAATTTTCTTTTGCAGCCCGTAGGAGTTGTAGGTGCAATTACACCATGGAACTTTCCACTGGCAATGATCACTCGGAAGGTTTGTGTATTTATTGTGAACTATGCAGATTTTTTCAGCAAAAAAACACAAGTTTGTCAATGCACGATTGACAATTCCAACACTGTCACTTGGATCAGGTTGGTCCTGCTCTTGCATGTGGCTGTACGGTGGTCATAAAACCATCTGAACTTACACCCCTTACAGCTTTAGCAGCAGCTGAGCTCGCCCTTCAAGCTGGAATACCGCCGGTAATTTCAACTATGCAGAAGTGCTTCTTATTGAGGATAATGTCATTTTATATTTTTGAGCTTTTTAAGTGTAACTTGGAGTAGTCCTTTTGGAGGAGGTGGATGAATAGTACTTTTAAGTGTCTTCATTTGGCCCCTCATCATCACTAGTGAGAATAGAGAGTGTTCTTCAAAATTTAATTTTAGCTGAAAGGGCTCTTCTATGGGAATTTCCTGTCGAAACAGTTTGTGCAGTCAGTCGGTTCGAAGCATATATTTAAGCAGCTCTGAGGCTAGAGCTAGAACGTGCTATAATTAAATTCCTTCTTAGTTTCAAGAAACAGAAAACATAATCAATGAACTTCAGATATATATATATATATATATTTATTTATTTATTTTATTGCTTTTATTTTTCCAACTTAAGGGCATGTTTGTCCAGTCAGTCGGTTCGAAGCATATATTTAAGCAGCTCTAAGGCTAGAGCTAGAACTTGCTATAATTAAATTCCTTCTTAGTTTCAAGAAACAGAAAACATAATCAATGAACTTCAGATATATATATATATGTATGTATATATATTTATATTTATTTTGTTGCTTTTATTTTTCCAACTTAAGGGCATGTTTCTTTACCATTCCAATCGGTTGTTTTTCCATTGTTTTACTTTCTCATTTTCTCTTCCCTTCATTTGTGTTTTTTCTTTTATTTCAATGAAAGTTCAGTTTTTAATTTTTTCGCCACCCCAGAAAGAAGACTAGAATGTGTAGTGGCTCTGATAAATGCTTGCATCCACCATTAGCACTCCTAGCTGGATTTAATAAGGAGTTCCCAACTTGGGTGAATGATTATCAAACCATTGGTAGGGTGAACACTGCAAGCTATTATATTTTCTGCTTTCAACCAAGGCTTTAAACCAATAACCAAACACTTCAAGTCTGATGGTTCTCCTTGATCTTTAGCTGTACACTAAAAGTGTAGATGATTGAAGGTGTCAGTCAAGCACATGAGCTGCACAATTAAGAATTCAATCTCAAAAGTTGCTACAATTTCAAGGAGTTACCTACGCTCTATGCTTGCCACAGCAATCGTGCATGAATGTGAGGGGCCCTCTCTCTCCCTCTTTTTAGGACACAGATTGAGGAGAGTTTTCTCTGCTGCAACTTTGATAAAATGAAAATAAGATGTAAGAGTTGATATTTATAAATTGCTTCGTAGGATCAACCAACTACATTTACGGTTAACTGTAGATGGTCCTTGAGCCTACCTTGATAGTTTTATGGCACACTTGTCACTGTAATGCTTCCTAATCCTAGTCTGACAGCCTGAAGTCTTTCCAAATATTGAAGCAAGTCTTATTTATCTGCTTGAACCATGATCCTAGAAAAATGTTGCTGAGACTGCCAAGATGGTGCTGGAGACACTTGTTTTTAGCTCATTACTTTAGCATTCTGGTAGTTACAAGTTTTAATATGCAAGTTCTGCTCGTAACTGTACCAAGATTGGTACCACAAGAGACAGATTCTTTATTTTGATGATAACTTAGCAACTTTGTTTTTTCCAAGCATCCATTGTAACCTTTGTATTATATTGATTAGAATATACATATCTTACAACTGATGCGAAGCATAATAGGGCATTTCTTGCCCCTTGAGGACTTCAATTGTACTTTGATGCGATTATTTGTCGATGACTGCTTTGTAAAAGACATTGGTATTTTATTTTTGTATGTTTTAGATCTTATGAAATTTATGTCATGTCTGTTTCTAATGTCCTCTATTTTTATGATGTAGGGTGTTGTAAATGTTGTTATGGGGAATGCTCCTGATATTGGGGATGCTTTACTTACCAGTCCACAGGTTTGTACCTTTCTTACATTTTCCATCCTTCTCTCACATTTTTTGAGGAGGTTTTTGGATTTTAAACGATGTCACTGAGTGTTCTTAATCACGCAACCGATCAGGTGCGGAAGATCACCTTCACCGGCTCAACTGTAGTTGGAAAAAAGTTAATGGCGGGTGCTGCTGGGACTGTTAAAAGGGTAAGCCAAGGATTAAAAGAATGAGTAAATATCTAAACTAATGAGGATTCAGAAAATGGTTATGGAGATTCCCTCGGAGCAAGACTCGCTTTGGGGGAATGGTTTTTTCTGCTGGAACCCATGGGTGTTGTATTAGAAGATGTTTGGAGGAGAATATCTCTGGGTTTTGTTTTGTTTTTATTTTTTTATTTTTTTATATAGCTTTACTGAACTGATGGTCTTCAGTTCATAATGTGTGCATTGAGTCTTTTGTATGATTTGTGACTTGTAGTTTTGAGTGGAATTTCAACTCTTTTTGATTGTAAGTGAGAGAAGTTTCTGATCTTACTTCTTTTAACATTTATTTGATTTTTCTTTTTTTTTTTTTTCTCTCCTAAACCTTAAGAGGTTTTGATTATTGGATTTGTCTGGTTCCTTTTCTTGCAAATCATTCTTTTACTCACTTGTAGATTGTCATCATTCCCCCTTTTCAGAACCTTCTATGGAAAGAAAATGTTTTATTGAGATTGTTCGTGGTAATTCCTGACTAATAAAATTATGAGTTTACTTGTGTGTTATTCAAAATATTAAGACAGTTTAATTTATCAGAAAACTCTAAGATGATATATATATATATATTTATATAGGAAGGTAGTTAAGTTAGTTAAAAAAGAAAATATTCACAACTTGGTAATTAATCAAACTAAAATAGATAACTAAACCATAGTGGACTGAGATGCAAGATAATTTATATATTGAAAAATATTATGGACTATGAAAGCAGAGATTATTTTTCATACTCTGTTATATTTTATTGAAAGAAGAATAGTACATAAATAGAGAAACGCTCTCCTAGGTCCAGATCATGAA